>NW_006497610.1:2387019-2421526 GCF_000471905.2 Amborella trichopoda | reverse complement strand
AAACATTTCGATCATGGATTACAAAACATTACGATCATGGATTACATAAAATTCTATCATGGGTTACAAAAATAAAAAATAAAAAATAAAATTCGATCATAGATTACAAGAAAAAAAAACAAACATTTCGATCATGGATTACAAAAAATTCGATCATGGATTACAAAAAATTCTATTATGGGCTACAAAAAAAAAAATTAAATAAAAAAAAAAAAAAATTGTTCTTCACAGAGTCGTTTTACATAAGCGATTTTAACTCAAAAATTCACCTCTAAGTGAATAAATTACATCCAATTGAGTATATTTTCTGATAAACAACAATATAAGGAATCAAAAACCTAAATTTTTAACAGATTATTTCTAATATATCATGAAAACAAAATCAAAAGGTAGAAAAAAAAAAAAAAACAGCGGAATTTGGTTCCGCAAACATCTCACTGTTCATATCAAATTTCTTGCTGTAATTGACTAGATTACGTAAAATTGAAAATTTTAAATCATACTAGACACAATAAAGATTAAAAACCCTAATTATTGAACTCATTTTGTTCAAAATATGCCGTGAAATAAATCAAATGGCGGAAAAAAAAAAAAACCCAAAGTTCTTACATGTTTTTGTGAACCGAAGCTTTCAATCTCCAAAAAACTCTGTTTTTCTCAACGATTATCACAAATTAATAACAAAAGGTTTTGATTCACAGCTTTAAGATCAAAATGCCTACAAATTTTGAAAGATTCATGCCCTATTTGGCATGAAATTTCAGAAAAGGCGGAAACCCTAAACCCTGAAATTTTCGTGATCCAAAAACAACCAATTTTTCCACCATTTAATTCTTGAAAAAGCTAAATAAAGCTGTTTAAAGCCTGCAACTCAGATCACATGCCAAAAAAACAAAAAAAATGATAAAAAAATGACAAATTTGAAAGAATCCGTAAAGAACACTGTGCAACCCGTATTCTTCACGGACTCGCCGATTCCGCACAGTGAATCGGCGAGTCACTGTGCAAAATCGTCCGGTTCTCTCTAGAACCGGACGATTCCCGATTTTTGAAACGATCCGATCCATTTTCGTGAAATCCAAGTCGAACCGAGCGAGTCCGGTTCGACTCGACGATTTTTTAAACGCTGCTTTATTCAATTGATCTCATTCTTCTCAACATCTTTATTCAATTTATATCCCTCTTTGTCTTGTGACTCATCTCAACATGATCTCAACTATACTTATCCTATGAGCACCCCGGCAAAGTACAATGCTTACCTATGCGGGTTTTATTCTGTAATGATTTGGAAAGGGTTTTAAATCAGTACTGTGCTCTGCATCATTAAACCCGTTTCAGTGTTTCTTAAAGGCTTCTCTATGATCGTTGTTGAGCGTGTATCAGGAGCGTTGTACAAGAGACGGTTCGCCCATGATCCACACACCTTTATATACCAAAATTCAGAAGTTCAATCTTTGAAATTGCTCATAGATAAAGAGTCTACGGCGACCCAAGCTCCATAAATTACCAGTACAGTAAAAATAGGGATCGTATAATTTACTTCTGATATAGAAAAGCCACAATTACTTACAACCGATGTGATGTGAAATCGAATATGGAGACGACGTATAAAGCACAGCACAAAAGGTTGAATCAGATATGAAGGGTGCCAAAAACATTAAAAAGAAAACATATTTTGAAGTTGCAATTTATTTTTTGTTTTATATTTATAATCAGGTCGACTTAAATAATGAATTCCTAAAAGTTTATATAAAATCCAGCGGTCCGAACGCATAATCTTCTCTCTGGGAAACCGAAGAGAAATTGTTTTTATGATGAGGAAGCACGCTGTTGTTTATGGATATGTACATTTTACAAGCAGCAGCACAGCACAGCACAGCACACTTAATATACAGTGAGGCAGCTCAGTCCCTGCTCTTCGCTTTCACACCAATGCAACCCTCTACGAATCTCTTCAACCCACGCTTTGGAGGCCTCCTTCCTCTTCCTCTCTCTTCTTCCTTTTCCTTCCTTTCATCTTCTATCCATTTCTCCAACTGCAAACCCAGCTTTTGGAAAACCATTCACACTCGTTAGTTCTCTTCCTAACTCTTAACAGATATAAACATAAAAAGCCAAACAGGGCTTGCGTTTTCGGCTCATCCAGAAAAAATAAATAAATAACCTGGAGCACCCTGCCCTCGACGAGGACGAGGCGATCGACTAGCGTGCCTTTCACCTGTGTCTCGACCGAGACGGTGTCGAGGGGCCGGCATCGCTTCTCTAGAATTGGAGGAGATGATCCCACCGATGTCGAATGCCCATTGCTGGTGGTGCCGCTACGGGAAGTTGAGACGCAAGAGCTTTTCCCCGATTCGCTCCCCTTCAATTCTTCTAAATAGCTTATCTTCACCAACAAAACATGGAAAATCGGAAAGAAAAATCAACAGTTGCTGGTTACATGCAATTAGAGCAATCAACTTAAAGATTACAAGCTTAAATACTCGAGAGAGAGTAATGGGTGTATTGTTAAACTCAGAGTGTCATCAACACAAACCAAAACCAGTAAAAGGCCTGATCCAAAATATTTTGATTATTTGATTTGAAAGGGATTATATATGATTCATCTTTATTACAAACAGGCCGTCAGATGGCTTTAAGTAGGTTAGGAAGTTCAAGGAAGTTTTCTTTTTTAACTTTCCAGTCGAGTCTATTCTCGATTTGGAATTTGCACCTCTTTCTATCAAAAATAATATTCCTACTGACCAAATAGTGCTTTTCAAATTTAAATAAAAAATATAAAATAATATTTTTTAAAAAAATATAGAGACCATATACTTTTTGATACAAGGTTACCATCATAATTGATGGTTATATTTGAAATTGGGTGATTGAGGATATGTCATGATTTAGGCACATAGTTCAAAACAAAATTTCTTATGTTGTAAAACACTTTTATCTATTAGATTTTAGATCCAATCGCTAAAAATAATTGTAAACCCATGTACAAAAAAAATTCTCAGAACCCTAATTTAAAACTAGGAGAAACAGTACAAAACAATAACCAAATGTTATTAGGCTACTCTAATAGTTTAAAAGAACTTTAACTCGTGGGCTAGAAGCACTCGAACAATATTTTTATTGATTACTTGTTTTTTTTTTTTAATAAAAACAAACTACTGATTTCTTCTATTGTTAAAAAAAAAAAACAAATATCAACCACCAATCGGCAGACCAAACTAATTCGCCTAGCTAGGCCGACCATGATAACTATGGCTACACCATATAATGTTCTAGCGCTATAATAGTATAGAATATAAAAGGTCAAAGCCCAAAAGGACGAATTATATATATGGGTGCGGTTTGTATGGAGCCGATGTTCTAAACAATCGAAGTAAAACACACCCATGAATAGAATACTGAAAATCTTTGTTATACCATAAAATGTATTTTAATTTTTTTAACTATAAAATTTAAAACTTCAAAAATAATATAGATGGAATATATTTATAAAAACTTGAAAATTAACGGTCCAAAACTGCATTATTTCTAAAACTTAAAATCCATTTTTTTATCATGACCATACATCATGAGATCAAGATGATATTGAAGAATCAAAACAAGCCCTTGTGATGAAATTTTCGAGATTCAACTAAATTTGTTTGTTTAGAGCCTCACACTTATATAAATTTTTATTCATTATGTAATAAGATGGAGAAATATGACAGCATAGAATATGAAAAATCAAGAGCAATTCATATATATAGTAAGATAACACTGAAAGACAAAGAGAGAGGAAGGAGGGATGGTTACCAAAATATCAAGACGATCAAGTCTAGAGACAAGTGATTCTTTAGTTGCCTCCATACCTCACACTCGCTTCACTTTTCAAATTCTCTCTCTCTCTCTCTCTATATATATACATTCGGTAAGGCCGCAATATATGTTAGGAGAGGGAAGGAGCGACACGTTTCATGCGTGTAATCCTCCTTGGCTCCGACACATGTTAATATTGAGAAACGTGTCAATTGCTACAGAGTGACGAAGGCTTCCACGTCATCAGGTGTTGCGACATGGCAACATTTAGATACCGTTGCTCCCCCTCCTCTCATTAATTTATTTATGCGATGGATTTAGATTGTCAATATATTCGAAAATGTGTTTTGACAACATCAATATCATTTTTCTGGTGGAATTAGGCAATTGGGGCGTGCTAATGATGCTAGGTTTCTAAGTTATCATGCTCGCCTTATACATCCTATTTCTCTAATACTTTTTGTGTTACATTGTTTTGTATTTAACTCTAGTCAAGTAGCCAGATCAGAATGCTTTATTTCTCTCTTTTCTGTTATGTATTTTTGTTAGGTGGCAACATTCTCTCTATACTTGCCCTCTTTTGGGCTCCCTGTCTGTCTGACCTGGTAATTGGTCACCCCATGCCGATTTTGTGAATATATAGGAAATTACTTAGGTCTAAAAGAGAACCGGCGATTTACTACAGTAAAAATATCATTTTGCTACGGTAGAAACACTTATTCATCGATTCAGACCGGTTTTTGGCTGGTTCACTGTTTTTTCGTCAGTTCACTATTAGTAAAACAACAATCCGGACTGCCCATTCACCAGTCTAGACCGGTTTTATCGATGCCCAATCCTAACCATTGATCTGCTTTTTAAATCATTGATAAAATCCATGATAGGAATATATATTGCACCCATGGCAATACCGGACCTACATCTCCTAGTAAAATTTAAGAGTGCTGCTTATTTATAGAATATAAGATGGACACCTTATACAAACCCCATCTTATTTATAATCCTTATGTTGAGAGCATCTATGGAATCTGTTTATACTTTTCACATAGCACAAGAGAATATACCTTCAACAATAAAATTTAAATAGTAAAAAATCAGACTGTTAAAACAAGTTAATAGAGCATAAGAGAATATCCCTTCAAATTATAAATTTCAAATAAGGATGCAGTTCCTATAAGGCCTAGGCTCTAAAAAACAAAGGAAGGCCTCACTTCGAATCCTCCCTCGGAGAGCACTTTGGGTTTCGGAAATATCCATGGTGGCTCTAAAATCAATTTTCGATGCTAACAATGAAATGAAATTTGAAGCTAAAAAAAATTACAGATCTTACAAACTTTAGAATAGTTATTTTTAGGGCAAAATGGATGGTCGAGATAATGTGTTACAATATACACTCTTTTTTTTTTTAGCATGAAATCCTAATTTTTGTTTACAACTATGATGGTCAAGGCCAAGATGATGGACTAAAAGTTTCCCGACACCATAACTGACTATTTTCAATAAATTTTGATGTGAGGCTTTACTTGTTTTGATAGGGTTGCAAGCCTTTCAAAATATTTTCCTTTCAATAATAAAAAATCACACATGGTAAAACTGGTTAGCTCAGGATCCACGGCTAGTTGGTCATAATCTTACGAGACCTTGTATACCATGCTCCCTCGGGAGCAAAATATATATTTATTCCCTCATGTAAAACACTTATTTGGCCAATTTTTGGTGTTTTTTCATTGAAATCTCAAGACTTAACTAAATTAAGAAAACGAAAATTAGTTTTTTGAGCCTGTGAACATTTGAATCATTCCCTCCAAACATCGAATGTTCACTACAATCTTCGGATGCTTTTTTTGAGGCGCATAAAGAGTGAAAGTTTTTTTTTTTTTCCCTTTGAGTTGGTTGTTGGGTTAAGACACGACATCTCTAAAATTTGGAATCTAAAAGACATTAGTGTAACTTTTGCCTCATAGAATAAATAGATAGTATGCTCCATTGGGAGTAGGAAATCTTTTGAACTGAAATTTTATCAAATCACTACTTTTCTTTTTTTCAGAAAAGGTTTTTGGAAAAAGTTTATATAAGGGTGAGCCCTCAAACAATCCAAGGTGCACCTCAAATATTCGAAGGGATTGTCTTGATACCCAAAAATCCTCAAATCAATCATCTTGACCTTTAAGATGTATGGACACGAGAAAACTAGATTTCAAGTCCAGAAAATAGTGCATCTAACATTGCGTTTTTTTTTTTTGTTTGTGGGTGAATTTTTGAGTGTTTAGAGATAGGACGTTGTTAACATTGTTGGGTTTATGTGGCCATTAAAAGCTTTATGACAGCTTGTATAAAAAATAAAAGTAAAACCCTAAAAATTTCCATTAAAAAAGGGGCCGGAAAATGGACATTCCTTGGCATGTGACTTTGAATGAGGATGAGTTGCATGTTGGATTTCTTCCTAAATATTCATTACTCTTTAACCCTTTTATTACATGTCCATTTTTTTTTGTTAGGAAAGAACAGTTTAGTTTGTTCCTCAAAATTCAAAGAAATGAAAAAAGAATATCGGACTAGGGCCGAGTAACATTCAAAGAAATGAAAAAAGAATATCGGACAGTACTCGGCTTGAGTCGTCCAATAGAATACTGATTAAAGAGTTAATTTTGGACACTTCAAGGAGAATTGAAGTAATAAAGGATTTTAGGGGATATTTATAGGGTGTGTGGTTTCTATAAGGTTGGCACTCTAAACAATCCAATTAAAGCGCACCTCCAAATCTTATCATAAGATGTAATTTTGGTGTACAAAGTTTTTAAGATCATTTTTTTAAAAAAAATTATCTCTAATTATAAAATTTTAAACTCCAAAAAAAGTCAAAATCAAGTAGATCTATAAACGTATGAAAATCTTGAAAATGGGCGGTCTAGATAATGTGTTGCAAGATGCACTATTTTTGGGAATCAAAATTTTTATTTTTTTCATATTCATACATCTTTATTTTTATATTCTTACAACCATCCGATGTGAAATCTGATAGCTTGAGAGTGTCACAATTCGAAAATATTTCTTTTAAAGTTTGAGCATGGTCAATGAAATAAATGCAACCATTTCATTTCACAGCTAATGACCGAGATTTATTGTGACCACCTTGTACTAAAGATAAAGTTTCATTGTATATACTTCTTTTTAAAAAAATTTGTATGGTTGTTTTTATAAATATTTTGAACCAAGTGGGGTAATGCTCGAGGAATCAATGTTTCTAAAATATTTGGGCCCAATGTATTTTCAAAGGAAAGAGTTTTAGACATGTGAGATAGTTGGGACATGCCTCTCACTCTATGAGAGCCCTACAACGGTAACCGGATATTTGACAACACTACTCCTAATTGTTATTTCCTTTCTATAGTATTTTTCTCTCCAGATTTGCCTTCGATTTGCTTTTACAGCAAGTCCCTCTTATTAGCATATGTATATCTATAATTTCTATCTTGATATACATCATTATGAATACATATTGAGATAAGCATATATATGGGTATATATCTCTTAGGTGTCTCTTGATTATGATTTGATTAGTTAGTAGTTAACCATAATCGTTGGTATTATCTTTAATGATTAAATGCCGTATATTTATACGGGTCTTATATATTCTTGATCAATCAATAATGATCAATCAATAAGTATTCTGAAATGATCTTCCATGGGGGCTTAAAACCCAAATATATAGAAATACTGTTAGAAGTTTCTAACACGGTATCAAAGCAAGATTCTCTGCGATCTTCTTTGGGTCTTCTGCGATCTTCTTTGGGCTTTGTATTTCTTTGTTTTCTTCTTCTATAAGATGCCTAGTTTCTCTCTCTAGAAAGGATCTCTTTGAGCCTTCTGTGATCTTCTTTGGGCCTTGTATTTCTTTGTTTTCTTCTATAAAACACCTAGTTTCTCTCTCTACAAAGGATCTCGAGAAGTTGGGTCTCTTTTTTTTTATTATTTCTTCGACAGCTACACCTTTTTCTTCATATCAAACTCTGCCCCTGGAAAAAACAATATCAAGATACTTCGTGCCACTTGAGCCTTTCTATCATCCTTTTGGGCTTGGCAAGCCATTCAATAGCACGCACCTAATTTTTTGCGAGCAAATCTCCATCAATTATTTTTTGCAAGCAAATCTCCATGCAGTTCAAAACTATTTGTGTGTTTCTCAACAAAAGCTTTCTATTGACAATCTCCATCAATAAACTGTTGTACCAGTTTGTGTGCATCTTCGTCAAAGCAGCTGCGTGAATTCTTAGGTGGCTGCAGAGGCGTTTGCTGCTCTCAGTCATCATCCACCTCTAAAAATGACCGATCTGCACTGGCCTCTAAAAACAACCGATCTGCACTCTCTACCAAGTCCTTCGACTCTCTGCCGAGTTATTCTTCGACTCTCAGCCAAATCCTTCAAGACTCTATGCAAAGCAGCCTTTGTTTTTGTTTTGGCCTGTGTTATGGACTGCGAGTTGCTGAATCTGTCTTGGATCCTTACCGAGTTATGTTGGCTCTTCCAAGAGACAACTGTTTCCTCTGTGCTTCTTCTTCAAGCAAGAGACCACTGCTTCATCTGTGCTTCTTCTTCAAGCAAGAGACCACTGCTTCATCTATGCTTCTTCTTCAAACAAGAGACCACTGCTTCTATTGATCACGTCATGCACGTGAAGACTTAAATATCCAACTCATTGTTCAAACTTCAACTGCTTTGTATAAAAACATCTTGAGTTTGAGTATTAGCGTATGCATATCTATATTGATATTCATCATTATGAATACATATTGAGATATGTACATGCATGGATATATATCTCTTAGGTGTCTCTTGATTAAGATATAATTAGTTAGTAGTTATCTATAACTGTTGGTATTTATCTTTAATTGTTACTGATCGTATATTTATACGGGATCTTATATATTCTTGATTAATCAATAAAGAGAGAGTTCTCTGCAGTATTATGAAATAATTTTCCATCGGGGCCAAAGGCCCAAATATACAAATATACAGTTCCTAACACCTATCTCATTGACCATTTGGTGAGCCCACTTTGGATGTTTCTCTCTTGACAAACCAATCCTATGGCATTGCCAAGTCACACCAAAACAATCGAGTTAGAAATTAATTCAGATTGTATGCAAGGATGTCACAATTGCTACTAACCATTAGATGTCAAATCGAATGGCTTGAGGTGTGACACAAAATTTGAGATAATTTTTTGGAGCTTTGCGTGTAGCTAATGACACATGCAACAACCCGACTTAAAATCAGATGGACAAGAGTGACTTTAACATGTGTTAAAAGTAAATAGTCCTTTATTAATTTATGTTCATTTATTGCCGAAAATACATGCATGAGTAACGAGAACTTTGGAGTAAAAGGGGTTTGCGTGGATTTGATTAATGTCGGTTTTGATTTTTTTAATCCTAGTAGGAGATTTATGATCTTGAATGCATAGAGTTGTCGAAAATTTTACAGCAAGGTACTTTGGGTTATATAAACCATTAGATTTATGGTTCCTTGATAAAAAGTTGTATGCAATGTGGCCTTATGCATTTTCTGGCTTAGTTTAAAACCCAATTTGCATTCCTATAGATTGATTCATTTCTAAACCTATAATTGGGACAACACCAATGAAGTAACTGATCAACCATTTTAAAAAAGCCTAGCCATCTCGAACCAGCTCTGGGTCTTAGACTGGTTTTGACCCGGTTCCCACTAGTTCTTAGCAATTTTTCTTTTTTCTTCTTTTTTATTTCTTTATCAGAAGACGATCCTTTGAAAATCGGCCAGCCAACTCAAAACGTGTTGATAATCGGTTCGACCAATCCGCATTTTAAAACAATGTGGCCCACCATAACAAGTGGCAGGTCAGTCAAAACCCATCCTAACGCCAAAATTCGTTCGATCCCAACTTTAAATATCCTATTTTGAACTTCCTAGGTGCTTACCAATCGTAAAGTGGAGCATTCAGCATTCACATACCAGTTTTTCTTCTTGCTGAGCATTCAGCATTCACATAACAACCCGGCTATGGCTACGGACCCCAGCAATCCTATGTAAATGCCACGAGACTTGCCCAAGTACACATTTCTGTACAACTTTTTGTTGTCAGAGTCTCAATGGGATTCGGTAAAGTCGAACCAGCAGGCATTCACATACCAGTTTTTCTTCTTTCTGAGCATTCAGCATTCACATAACAACCGGCTATGGCTACGGACCCCAGCAATCCTATGTAAATGCCACGAGACTTTCCCAAGTACACATTTCTGTACAATTTTTTGTTCTCAGAGTCTCAATGGGATTCGGTAAAGTCGAACCAGCAGACTGGGATTCACAAGTCTAGAGAGTTTTGAACCAAGACTGAGTTTTAGATTTTTCCCTCTTGAAGTCAAAATGGATGATTGGAACATCATTTTATCAGATAAACATTCCTGGAGTACGTATCCATATGTCCTCTTGGTTTATACCATGGACATTTCTAAAGAAAACTTACCAAGCATATTAGCCTAATAATCAATTTCAAGACAGATTGATGAACCCCCAATACCGTGTAGTGTACTATAATCATTATTTAAATGACAATGTTGTTGCTGAAATAAAGCACACTCACAGTTCATTTCAAATGAGCCTCTTTAACTTTGCATCAACTTTAAGTACCCAAATTTGAGAGAGTTGGAATTTACCTTCGCATTTGAACCACCTGTTTGCTGCTCTCCAACTTGAACAAGCTCATCCCAAATCGAATCCAATGAGCAGCTATTACCCTGGTTCTACTAGCCCTGTACAACTGGAGCACCACCACCAAGCTTGAATTGATTTGGTGCCAAATGATGGGGGCGAGTGGTGCTTTTTTTGTTCTTTTTTTTTCTTTTGTTTTTGGGCATCATTTGGGGGTGGGGGGGGGGGGGGGGGGGATTGTGTTTGGTGACGGAGAGGGTGTGGGATTTGGAATGGAACTTAGAGAAAGCCCACCCCGAGTCAAATCCAACCACCCAAATTTGAATCCTACGAGCAGCCACTATGTGGTGCTGCAGCAAGCCCATCCCTCTTCGAATATGACTACCCAAATGGCATGACCATCGGAATTCGAATCCAAGGAGTAGCCATCGTTGTGGTGCTGCTCCTCGATTCGAGCAAGCCCATCCATAGAGACGATGGGCTTGCTAGTGGGAAATAACATAAGGTTCTGGTCCAACCTCTGGATCATCCATTTTCCCCTGAGAGACCTTTTCCCACCCCGAGTCAAATCCAACCACCCAAATTTGAATCCTACGAGCAGCCACTATGTGGTGCTGCTTTCAACTTACAGCAAGCACATCCCACTTTGAATATGACTACCAAAATGGCATTTTGAATATGACTACCAAAATGGCATTTTGAATATGACTACCCAAATGGCATGACCATCCAAATTCCAATCCAAGGAGTAGCCGACCTTTTGGTGCTGCTCCCCAACTCGAGCAAGCCCATCCATAATGGACTTGCTAGTGGGAAATAACATAAGGATCTGGCCCAACCTCTGGATCGTCCATTTTCCCCTGAGAGGCCTTTTCCCACCCTTTTTCGTCTTGCTAGAGACCCCAACATCTAAGTTGCCAACTCCTTCCAACCTCTAGGAGCCTCCCGTTCTTGGAACCCATCCATGGAAATCTCCTTGACAGTGAGACCCTTGCTTTCCTTCAAGCCCAAGCCTCTTACATTCTGTCTACCTCTCCCCCATGGACTAGACAAAACCATCTGGTCCCTCACCTCAGACAGCTCCTTCTACCATAAACTTCAATCCTCCTCTACCCCTGTTCACCCCTCCCACTCTTGTAGCCAAGGCCTGGCAGCCCTTTATTTCCCCCAAAATCCAATATTTCTGCTCAATCGCACTCTCCGAAAGAGCATTGACTGTTGATCAGCTTTCGCAGAAGGGGCATGACTACCCCAAACCGCTGCATCATGTGCATGGAAGATGAGGAGTCCAATCCTCACCTTTTCACCCACTGCAGTATAGCCCACACACTTTGGAAGGATACCCTTCTCCTCTTCAACTGGTCTTGAGTTACTCCAAGGTCAGTGTCCCAACTGTTCGAGATGGCAAAGTTCCTCCCATGGGCCTATTCAAGCATCCTCCTGTGGAAGGTCTCCATAGCAGCCACCCTGTGGGCGATATGGATCGAGTGAAATAACCGCATCTTCCAAGGTCGCTTCTCTCATATCCACCCCCTCAGGGACAGCATCGGATCTAAGGTCATCTTTTGGGCCTCTAATCACAAGCTCTTCAAGCCTCTCCCTACCTCTGCCTTCCTCCTCAATTGGCCAAACGACATCCTCGATCGTCCCTTTGAAGACCCCAAGATCAAGACAAGACCAAGCTCTACTTCAAAGGCTGCTCCTCAGCAACCCCGGTCCCGTCAGCATCGGAGGCATTTTAAGGGGCCATTTAGGCACCTTCCTTTCCTCCTTTGCCAAACCCATCGGCCAAGCCGACTCCACCACGGCTGAAGCTGTCACCCCCCTAAAAGGGCTCAAACTTTTCAACTCTCTCTGGAGCACCCATCTAATAGTAGAATAAAGCTCTAGAAATGTTATTCTTTGGGTCCCAGGGGTGGCAACACCTCCATGGAGACTAGCCCACGCCTTTGATGAGAACTTCCACATATGCAGGTCTATTCTGGTTTCACAGACTCTTATTTGGCGGGTTGCGAACCACGTCACAGATGCCCTTGCTAGAGAAGGAGCAGCAATGACAGGAGACTAGTCACTCTCTGCCTATTGTGGTTTTTTCGGTTTTTGGCTTTCCAACCACTAGGCTGCCTTTTGTTGTATATCTTTTGTTGGCTTACACCACACTCTTTACCTTAATAATATACAATAGTGAATACGTTCAAAAAAAAAATATCACCCATATGGAAGAATGCACTCCAATGCACCAATAGAAGCTATATGTCATGGAACACAAACATAATGCCCTCTGGAAGGCTACAACTAACATATAAAATATTCAAAGCCTACAAAAACACATAACCATAAAAATGCAGAACTAAAAACTAAAATTAACAATACCAAACACGCACAATATAAAAATTGTGTTTTTTGTTTCACTTCCCAAAGGTTTCAGATCACATGATTATTTTTCTTCTTAGAACTTAAAAAATCAAAGCCAATTTATGGTAAAAAACAACTTATCAACCTTCAACAAAAAGAAAATTAGGAAGTCCTTAAAAAGGATTGTAGCCTGTCAGACCAGTCCCTAAGAACTATGACTTCAACAACCAACTCCTTTGAAAACTTGCTTCAAGTACAAACAAGAAGGGTGGTGCAGGAAACTCAGGAGGCCCTCCTCACCTGATCAGCCTGAATTGAGCTCCAACACCACCGAAGTCACAAGGCCCTTCCTAATCTCATTGTAAAACCATCTTGCGAGACAGGAAACCACTCTCTTCTCTCCCCTGAGGCCTAACTCATTGCATAACCGTCCCAATATCCCCTCCGTAGCGCATGGGTTTCCAAGTTGTTGACTCTATCAATGATCAAACAAGGACCCTTTAGAAGCTGCCTTACAGATATGCATAAATTACATCCACCGTTATGCAGCGATCATTGCCTCAGGAACATGTGGCACTGTCCAAAATAAAACAATAGCTAATAGGATTTTGAATGTTCATGTTGATCGAGATAATTTTCACAGGTGAGACTATGAGAGATTATGCTCTCTCTCTCTCTCTCTCTCTCTCTCTCTCTCTCTCTCTCTATATATATATATATATATATATACCTTATCCTACCCAAAATAAAGCTGCTAATTGTAATCCTAAATTCTCTACAAATGCAAAACCTAATATATTTCTGATCTCAAACATAATAAATCAAAAATAATTTGTACCCTTATTCCATGATTGCACCACTCTGGCAGGGTTGGGAGACGCTCGTCCTCAAGCTTACAGACTTCAAAAATTTTCCTTCACGGTCTCCTTCACTCTATTCCAATAGGAAGTCTTCACCTGTTTCACACCGAATTTCGATGGTTGAAATTGACTTCACAAAGTTGAAGTGTAGCTGCCGAGCTATGTAATTATGAGAGACTAACATTCACTTATATTTCATGTCTTACAGAAGAATCAGCTACCTGAATTTGTTGTGACCTTTGGTCATTGTTTTGATTAGGGATTGATTCCTGACCTGTCACGTGATCATGGGTTACTTGTTCCATGTGCTGCCTTAATCTGTTGATTATTTCGCAATTGTCCCTTTGCAATTTCTCGAGTATTTGAGCCACGCACTCCCAAACTGGATCCATCTTTTCTGCATGTGGTTTCAATGTCCTCATGTTGTACAGATCATTCTCTAGGCTTTGATACCAAATGATGAAGGTAGGAGAGCGAGAGAGAGACAGAGTTATAAAACTAAAAAGAAAAAAAAAGAAAAGGCTGTAAGACATTATGCTCTTTTAGAGACTGCAAGTGAAATGACTCACAAGAACCCCTCACAAGCCCAAAATATAATTCAAATCTCTCTATCTTTTCATTTTCCCAATGCTTATATGTATATGAAAAATTAAAGAGAAATTCTAACCATACTACAATCTCCTATCTCACGTCCAAAGGATTCCTAAACTTTCACATATTTGAAAAAAATAATCATCATCATCATTATCATCATCAGAGCATTTTTCCAACTATTTGGGATCGGCTATATGAGTCTTAGTTTTGCCATCCTGCTCTCAAGGACCATACCCTCAATGAGGCGGAGGCCATACCCTCACTACTTCCAACTATGTCCTTTTGTGCCTAACCCTTTTTGAGCCTTCCGTTTGAACCAACTCGCACCTTCTAACAGGTGTTGTACTAAGTTTGGGCTGCACATGCCAGCCCACCTAAGTCTACTTTCTCCCATCTTATCGTCTATTGGAGTCACACCTAAGTTCTCTCTAATGTATTCATTTCAAATTCTATCCCTTCTTGTCTTGTCACTCATCTATCTCACCATCCTCACCTCAGCTACAATCATCCTATGGGTATGTTATTTCTTGACTTCCCAACATTCCGCCTCATAAAACATAGTTGGTCTCACAGTTGTCGTATAGAATTTCCCTTTTAGCTTCATTGATATGCGGCGATCATATAAAACTCCGGTTGCGAATCTCCGCTTCGCCCACCTAACTCTAATTCTATATGCAACATCTCCCTCAATCTCTCCATTTTCTTGGATTATTGACTCAAGATATCGAACATGCGCTCTTTTTGGTATTTCTTAGCTGTTAATCTTAACTACATCACCACTTTTCAAACCTTATAATAATTCTTTCTTAATAAATCTAATAAGTCTCAACAAGAAAATATCTTTCCTAACTTTCTATTAAGAAAAGTTATATTTGAATCCAGAATCCATCTCCAAGATGAAGGATTTTGAAAGGATGGACCAACTAATACATGCATCCTTGGACGCACATAAACCCTACCCTTCTAATAAATCTAACATCAAATAGATAAATATATCAACCTCCTCTCTTTATCCCTCCATTCTTTTTTTTTCATTGAATCACTTGACTTCAATATTTAGATGAAACTAAATTTCTCATAAATAACAGGTGGGAATGGAGGGTGGGACGTTTTGTTGAGGCATCAGTCCCCCATATCCACAGATGTCCCAACCCAATTCCCAACAGGCGTTTTATTTTTTGGTATAGGCAAAATTGAAACCAGTTACAGTCTATTTCGAAGTTTGCTATTAGTACAAATGAAATGACCATGAAAAATACAAACAAATTGCCATATTCCAAATATGCAACTCTCAAGGAATAGCTAGTTTTAGCAAATCCAGTCATAGCACAAGATTAACATCAATAAAATGACAAGGAACCTACAAACAGCACAGCAAACAACTCAACTAAAGATATGTTGACCTGAAATCCATCCATCCCCAGTAGCATCATTGGTCTATCAATCACCAAGTTTGTATAATTTTAGGAAAAGTATACTATGATAGTATCCGGTATTAAAGCAGTTTGTTGCCAGTTCCTCAGTCATCTGATGTCGACAACAGACAGGGGAGGTGAATTTCTGTTGTTGACATTGGGATGGCAGAGGAACTCTGTTTTAACCCCAAATGCTATCATAATGTACAAACTGTGACATTGATTTGCTATCTTTCTATAATCATCACATCATTAGTTCAAATATTGTTTGACCCAGTTATCAAAATCCCGAGTCATTCTCTTTTGCAGTGGTAAAGTCAGTAAGAAATGATACAAAATCCATTTTACTAACTGGAAATTGACAAAAATGCTTCCATTAGCAGATTTCAGACCAGGAAAGTTGAATCTCATTTTACAACTGAAAGTTGAATAAATATCAAAATAAACATGTCAGCAGTAAAATAATTTGAATAGTTTACAATTTTTTTTTTGAAAAGGAAAATAGGAACGACAACGGGGTTCCATTGTTTACAATTTGTTAGAAAGTGAAAAGGAAAATAGGAACTTGCGATAAGAGGTCAGTGATTGCAAACCAGCCTTCTGTCCTTGTGCATCAGCAGTAGTGCCAATATAGGAGGCTTGAGCTGCAGTGAATAAATGTGTCAATAAGGGATGTAGTTTTCTGCAACTCCAACACCTAATCTCATAACAATCCCCTTCAAATTCTGTTTTCGCTTCTTCTTTTCTTGTATCAATAGAATTAATAACGTAAAATCGTGGAGATGAGACCATAGACCTCGTTAACATTGATGTCGAAAAGTATGTGGGTATGGTTGATTTTGAGGTTGAAAAGTAAGTGAGCATATTCCAGACAAAATAATGTGTAAAGCTGCAACCAAGAATCTTTGTTGAAATTCACCACTAGCAGTTTACCTGCATGAGAAGAATGAGCATCACAGTATATAAGCCATGCAAAAACGCTCCTACATAATAATAACAAGAACACATACAAAAAGAACATTGTAGCAGAGCACTAGACTGTTGCATTGCAACTGAATTTCTAAAAAAAAACAAAAAAGCATACACAGAAGCATTAACAGCTCCCTAAATATCCTAGCACTCACTTGAAATTCACAAAATAAGACATGAACAAGAAAGAACCAGAAGAAAGTCAATCTTACATATAATTGCAAAAAGATAAATAACTGTCTCAGAAAAATGTGTAATCCATTGAACTTTGAATAAAAAACAAAACAGATATTCTTTTTCTGATCAGTGAAGGATTCCAACCAGGGACATAGTGTTGCAATAGTTAACACCATCCTGGCAAATGCCCAAAACCAAACCAGATTTGGATTTTTACTCTCCAAAAATATATTATGTAAAAGGTTTACAAATTTCCGCCAGTTCTGGTGAGCTTTGGACCCTTTGTCAGACAATTTTTTTTTTTTTTTTTTTGAAATTGTTAACTGTGACCCTGTGTCAGTCAATTTAAGCTGAATATAGTATATATGGCTGCCAATGTGTCTCGACCATTGGTCTAAGAAGGGTGATGACCTTAAACTTTCCCTTAACATGTCCCATGGCCGAGAATAGGGGCTGGGTTGTGTTAGGTAGGCAGCCAACATAAAATTTTGCCAAAACTTATCATGAATCCTGAACATACGGATATAGGGACTTATGGGGGGGTATGGCCTTTAATAGATAAAAATGGGGGGCTAGTATTCGTGTAGCCGACCGTTCGCCCCTGGCCGAGGTGAGTTACTTGGACTCAGCCGAGTCCAACCCATTTCAAAAAAATAAAAAAATAAAAATAAAAAAGAAAAAAGAATAAAATAACTTACCTATTCTTTTACACAAGGCTTGAAATGGCATGTTGGTTAGCTCTTGTGGGTCTCTCCCAAGAGGTCATGGGATTGAACGCCGTCACATGCATTTCTTTTTGAAACTTGTCGTATTAGTAGCATAAACAAATAAATAATAATAAAAATAAAGACGAAAAGATACTATATATAGCTATTCTTTAAGCAGTGCACGAATTGGTGCGCTGGCCAGCTCTTGTGGGTGTCTCCCAAGAGGTCTCAGAATTGAACCCCGTCTAACGGGGTTCTTTTTGAAAAACTGACATATTAGGAACATAAATTAAAAAAGGGGGACATGCATTTAAAAGATTATGGTGATGTTTGAGGGGGTTCGAACCCCAAACATGAGGCCCATAAACTGCAAACACTAGCCAACAAGACACTTAGATGTTATTTGCATTAAAATGAACATATATTTATAATATAACATTAGGGTGTACAGCCTACTCGGTCCCACCTATAGGGCGAGTCGTAGTAACTCCCCCGAGTCCATTTCGACTTGGCTGAATCACGGAACATTGATCAAAAGCATTACATGTGGAACTTGACAGTGAAATTTAACATAAAGAAAATATAGTTTAATCAACCATTGTAGTAACTATATCATACCTGGGTCCCCTTGCCTCTCAATCAGCTTCATCCGTAGAACTCATTCCAGCCAAATTCTATGGGCACACAATCGTTCAAAATCCCATTCTGTTAAATGAGCCTCAATTTCACATTCTGATCCATATGAAAATAGGTACGAGGACGCATCATATGTTATGGCTGCACTCGGATCAAAAGTACGAGAATCCATATATGTTCTGGTTGCCAAAACAGGATATGGGTGCATGAATTACTTACTGATATTGGCTCAAGCTAAACTTTTCCAGATACAAATTCTTGAATTCCTGCAAAGAAGTTCGGTCTTTCTTGAGAGCAGCAAGCTTCCTTGTAAGGTTGCATTCATTTCAGTACTGTATTTCATGGGCGGAGTTCCATTTGGAATCCTCCTCTCTTGGCTTGAATGAGCAAGAACCCATTATATATTTTAACCACCAGTTGCTAGAACAGGATTTGGATCCAAGAATGTGCTCCCCAAAAGGAAACATGATTTTAAGATTGCATTTTCCGTAAACAAATGCATGTAGAAGCCTGCAATAAACTATGTATCGGGTTTAATTTCTGATACCCCAGAAGAGAACCCATTCCGAAGCCTTCTACGTTTGGCTTGAATAAAGCGCACATACTCGGCAATCATGACATGGAATTTCGAGGCATGCTTATTTGAAGAAGGCATGCCAAGGCCCGCCTTCTTAAGTGACAAGGCCACATTCCTTCGCGTTTTTAGGACGTGATTAGAACAGAGAGAAGGCACAGTTGCCTTTAAAACAGGCTTACCACAAATAACAGCTCCCGACGGCAAGCTGCAAGAAGCCAAAAAGAAGACACAACATATGAAACCACCAAAAAGATCCTACACTCATTTGTCATTGTGAATTGTATTTTTTTTAAGCAAGTGTTATACTTACTCCAATCCATAGATAACCGCAGCTTTTCGCAGTCATTAAAGATCCAAGCAAATGATGGATGGAGGTGGAGAGAATGAGGCATCAACATTCAGCTCATTTCCTTTCATGGTGGGTCCTGCTCTCTCCTCATCACGGTTCATCATTCCATTGGATCATAATGACCTTGACTGCCTATAGTTTTCCACTGTCGATTAGATTGCAATATAATACCTCTTTTTTCTTTATAAATGGCAAGCATTATATGAAGGTGATTGTTTCTCCTATGCATTTCTCCAAAACACATGTTCTTGAAAACAGTTCCGGAAAAGCATATTTCTATAATAAAAAATTAAATTCATATTGGAAGATGACCGTTATTGGACCTAGAGTTTAAAAGATGCATCTGTCCATGACAGGGTAGAGAATGACCGCATTCATGATGTGCCTTGATCCATATTAGAAGATATATTAAGAATTACATAAGAACTGTAATAGTTCACAAGGTGTTGATATTACACTTGAATAAATCTCAAAATAATAAATACTGATCAGCTAAGGTGCTTATGCATGGCATAAATAATATAGGCACTGATGATATGATGGCATTCCTGTTATTAAAGTTTTATCACCATTTTGTCAAGAAATAGAATCTTCCATTTAACAAGTTAACTAGAGAACATATAAGAATCCAGAAAATACTCATGTTTTGGAACCATGATTATGCTCATGTTTTTTTACATCAAAAAAGAAAAATACTAATGTTTTGAGGCTTATGAATGGCATATTGATCACATAATTCAAAGGTGACAATGGCGCCTTTAACATATCCAAAGAAGATTGTTAAATTATTGCTCTTTCCGGTTCCTTAGAAGCCATATCTAACTTATTCTCCCCTACTAGTAGTGCCTGGTAACCTAAATAACCAAACTTCAAGATAAAAAGATGGCGCAGACCTAGTAGCTCGAGCTAGAGTTTTAGCAAAGAAGAAGATAGGGAAGATCCAAAACTAGAGAAAGATGCAAAAACCAAAAATAAAAGGAGCACTTGCTGCACCAGGGTTTCGAATAAAAGTTCATAACATCCTCCCCCATTAGGCTTGAGTACATCCCTTCTATAAGAAAACCCTAAACAAGACTTAATCATGGCCATCCACCTAATATAATCGTGGCCATTTATTATAAACAAGGTTCAAAAACACAAATGCGGCGCCTAGGAGCTAAGGCGGGCGCTCAGACACAAAGGCAGGCGCCCATACACAAAGGTGGCCTGCATTGGGGAAGGGGTAGATCCTTGCGGTTTGTTGGACCCCTCCACACCTCCCCCCATTTTATTGTTTATAGAATTGACTATTGTTTATTTAATAAGTAAGTTTGGGGATGAATATATAGATCCTTGGCGGTTTGTTGGACCCCCACACCTTCTTGAAGTGGTATCGATATCGTGCCAAACCGAAATGTTTTGGTTCCCAAATATCCTCTTTTACGGCCACTATAAGCCTCTAAAAGATTGGGATTAATATATGTAAATTTTGTGACCATTCGAGCAGGTTGAAAAAATTTCAATCTCTCTATAAATCTTCAAAGCTTGTTTTTATAAAGATTTTTCTTACTCTAAACTTCAGTAAAAATGTTTTTGGGAGCAAGAATAGCCCCAAAAACTTTTTTCCCGCTATTTAGGGGGTAAATTGATGTTTTTATCCAATGGCCGAGAGCCATTTTCCAGGAAGGGTTGAGGTGGCGCCTAGGCGCCCGCCTTTTACAAAGCCTAGGTGGGCACCTAGATGGACCCGCCTAGAACATACCGCCTAATCCACGCTTAGGCGATTTGGAAAAATGGCCGCCTAGGCGGCAAGGCAGCTGAATTTTCGTTCATTGATTATCAAATACTTTAAGTGAATAAAAAGGCATAAAAGACTCTAGAAATTACTACTTATGCCCCTAAGTGAGTAAAAAGACTCAATAAATAAATGACATAAAAAGATAGACTCAAGACTAATTTGTCCTTTTGTGGTTTCTCCTGTAAACTTTAAGCTTATTTCCTTGTCTAGATACTCTTGAACTCTTCATAGACTTTTAGTGGTTGAATGTACCTTTACTTTGGAGTTTGTAACTTTAAAGTTTGCAATTGCGAATTTGTGATTATGCTTTTTGGACGTTTCTAAATTATGATAATATGATGTCTTCTAAGTTCTAATCATCAATCATCATCAAAGAATTTTCCTAAATATTTGGGGTTGGCTATACGAATCTTGGTTCGCAATTCTGCTCTATTAAGGACCACACCCTCAGTGAAGCCATAAGTCCCCATATGTGTTCTCACTATTCCAACCATGTCCTTTTAGCCTACTCCTTGCCTTTTTTGAGCCTTCTCTTAAACCAACTCGCACCTTCTAACAAGTGTTGTACTTGGTATGCGCTACACATGACCAGCTCACCTAAGTCTACTTTCTCATCTTTTCGCCATCGGAGCCACACCTAAGTTCTCCCTAAGGTATTCATTTCGAATTGTTTCCCTTCTTGTCTTGCCACTCATCCATCTCAACATCCTCATCTCAGCTACACTCATCTTATTGGTATATGTTGTTTTTTGACCGCCCAACATTCCATCCCATAAAACAAAGCTCGTCATATAGGTGTCTTATAAAACTTCCCCTTCACTTCTTCAGCGTTATTGATATGGGACGATCATATAAAACTCCGGTTGCACATCTTCACTTCGCTTAAATTCTACGTGAGACATCTTCCCCAATCTCCTCGTCTTCTAAGTTCTAATGTCTTATATAAAGTTAAATACAAGTTTCTAGTTTCCAATCTCTATTTTTAAATGTCTTTGATAAAGAGATTCAGAGTCTCCGACAGCTAATTATATCGAAGTTAATGAATAAATTGAATACCTATTATCACATAAATCACCTCCATATTTTTTCCATGCAGTAACACATTTATTGAGATTTTTATTGAATTTTTAATATTTATTGACCGCATTGGGGTGATGCACCCGCATCTGGACCACATCGAGCCACATCACTGCATCTACCCACGACAGCATTGGCACTGCATCTCGCATTCTAAAACAATGGGAATTAACATACTTGTAATACATATGCACAACACACTTGATCCTGAACAAGTCAGAAAATACTCTACCATGAATTTTGAAGCAGCTCAAGAGTAATGATGCATTACGCACATAGTGACTAGATACAGAGGTTCTCCACTCAAAAAAAATAATCGTTGAAGCTGAATTCCAACATCAAGAATCACATCAGCACCCATTTGATGGCCACCTTCTATACTGAACTCACTAGCAAAATGCTTGTAGGAACATATCACCAAACCCTTGGACTACACATCATTTGATACTCCATATTCAAGTAAAACTCCAAAAGAAGAACGTCGACATCATTACCCCCGTCAACACCATTCTCCTCACTACTTTCTATGGGGACCAAGAAACCCGTTACCTCCAATATTTTGGGGACAATTCCTTGACATCCACCCTATTCTTCTTCAAAAAAAGAAGCATTCACAACATCCTCTCCAATGACAAGATCTTCTTGATCCGCTTTGTAGATTGGATCACCATTAAATCTATGATCACCCAGTTCTTTCTCAAAATTCAAATCTACATCCAAGTACTTGTAAAAGACTAGTGATGAGTTCCAGTCCACAACATGTTGATATTGAGAACCATTTGGTGAGAACAAAGTTGCTCCTTGAATAGAGTTCAATTATACCTACTCAAACCATCATCGATTTCGTACCTAGGTCGATGACATTGTGCACCGAACTCTTGACTAGGATCACACCATGAATCTGACCCGTCTAACACCAACTTGGTCACCGATTCATCTAACACCATCTCATCCACCTAAGATGGAGCTTCCATCTACCCCAAATGCAGAGCTAGGGCTCCTCAAATCTGCAATCTCTTCTCACAAACTAGCATCAAAGGTTTTTGTTGTCGCTTGTCCTCATTTTTCTCCTCATGCGTGGTTGTTGATCTGGAGCACAAAAATCGATGCTACAGTACTATGCTACAATACCGCGCTACACTAATGTGCTATAGTACCGTGCTACAATATTGTCCTTACTAATCATTGGTCTTTGATACCAACCTGGCACAGACCTAGTAGCTTGAGCTAGGGCTTTAGCAAAGGCGAAGATAAGGAAGATCAAAAAATATAGAAAGATGCCAAAATCAAAAATAAAAAAAATAGCACTTGTTGCTCTAGGTTTCGAATAAAAGTCCATAACATCATCCCCATTATGCTTGAGAACATTCCTTATATAAGAAAATCCTAAACAAGACTCAATCATGGTCATCCATAAAATCTAATCATGACCATTTATTATAAAAGACTTTAAGTGAGCAAAAAGATATCAAAGACTGTAAAAATTACTACTCATGCTTCTAAGAGAATAAAAAAATTAAATGAATAAATAAAAAACACAAAAGGATAGACTCAATGACTAATTTGCCCTTTTGTGGTTCCTATGGTAGGGATCACGGTCCATACACCTTGAAAAAAGGTATCTCAATACCAATATATGGGGGAGCTTGATTCAATGAAATTGGGATCAAATGATATACAAGACCGAGCTCCATTTTCTTTTCTTTTTTTGGACAAGGTTACATAGGAATGGAACTTAAGACGTAGTGCTATGAAAACCTAGCTGCTACCGCCCTGACCCAAGCTTGATTCCTGACCGAGTTCCATTTGTTAAAAATCGAGACCCCAAAGAGCACTTAAGTAGTATAGTTGTGTAGTATATAATGCTATAGTAAACCACACTGTGATAGTATATAGTAATATACTGCTAGATAAGATAGTAAATGTTCTATATCAAAGAAGGTAATTTCAGTCTTATTGGTCAATTAAAACCATCACATACAACTGGAAGGAGGGATGCCAAGATGGTATCTAGGGCTGGCACTGGACCCGGACCCGACCCATACCCGACGGGTATACCTGACTTGGGTCCAAGTCAGGGTATGGGTCCAAGTTTTGGACCCGTGGGTATGGTCCGGGTCCAATAAATGATACCCGAACAATCCTGGGTTCGGGTCTGGGTCCGGGTCCGGGTTTGGGTATGGCTATATCCGACCCGCCGGTACTAGACCCGTATTTATTATATATAATTTGATTTTTGTTTTATTATTTTATATGATTTAAGTTTTAAACTATCCTTAAGTTCCCAGCCCCTTTTATAGAGCTTACACCCCAAGAAATTTATACATATCTTCGATGTGGGATTAATCCCAAGCACTAGACGCTTTTTGTTTTTCCTTAGTTACCCATCGTGGCTTATTAAAAACAACCTGTTGTGACTCCTCTCTCTCTCTCTAAATGTGGAGTCCTCTATCCCACATAATAAGAGTATAACAATGGGCTCACTTTCTATCTCTAAATATATAAATAAATTTAAAGGCATCATCGTCATGGGTTTGGCTGCAATACCGATGTGAGGCTCTGACACAATGTTGCAACCTTGCAACCAGTGCTTCAAAAAGCAGACCGCCTAGGCGGTCCAGAAGGCCTGGGCACATCGCCCAGGCCTAGGTGGCCAATCTGGACGGCAATCCCTGAGCGGCCGCCTAGGAGGTACAGAACCCGCCTAGGCGGTCGCCCAACGCCCAACACATGGCGGCCTCCTAGGGCATGCGCCCCACCTAGGTGGTACGGAACCCGCCTAGGCGGCCGCCCCGCCCAGAGGCGGAAATTATTTTTTTTTCAAAGTTGACAAAAATTGATCAAAACATCACCCATTGATATTAGATTTAATTTTTAATGTTTTATAAATCTATTGGGAGGTTTTTTAGAAGATTTTGAATCCTTAAAAGCATTTTTGACTAGGCATCCTTTTTGGATTCGACTGGGCCACCCAGGTTCTAGCCGCCTGCCTAGGCGCTGGGCGGCCTGGACCCCCCAGGCCGCCTAGGACCCGCCTAGCACCACTTTTTGGAACTATGCCTGCAACAGTCCAAAAATAAAACACCGATGCTTGATTGGTTGGTATATCTCTCTCTCTCTATCACATCAATAGTAGGGATGATTTGAATTTTGAAAAGTGGGATGGTTTGAATTTTGAAAAGCACATGGCATTCAAAAAAATATTAGAGAGAGAGAGGTAGTTGTGTATAGATAGGAAGATTAGTCCCACATTAATGAGAATACAAAGACATAAGTGGCTCGAGATCTATAAAAGTAGAGAGGCATTGGGGCATTTAACTATTTCCAAACTCCCTCATGGCTAGTGTCAGGTACGGGTATGGGTTCTGGGTCCAACATTACCCATCAGGTAAGGGTATGGATAGGTTTAAATTGGACACATCGGGTACGGGTCTAGGTTTGGGTCCACATAGTGTATCCCGGGTACGGGTATGGCTATACCCGACCCGTTGCCACCCCTAATGGTACCCCACAATTAAAGATAAATGAGAAAACAAAAGACCAACGAAGGGTGCCCCATTCCCACCTCAGCCAGTGCATCAGCCACTACACTGGCACTATTTGGGACATATTAAAACTGAACTGGTAAGCATTAAAGTCATTGACCCCCACGATAAGAAATTCACTCTCCAAGTGGGATCCTTCATGTTGCTTGCCCATTGGATTATGTTCCAACTTCAGCATTCTCCTCATTATCAAGGGCATACAAATACGACTAATCTTGACTCTAAATACGACATCAAAATGGTTCCCATAAAACTCCTACATCAATGCCTTATTTTGGACTAACACCCATTCAAATTCACTTTAAAAAGTACCAAACAGTAGTTATTTTTTTGAGAATGTTAACTTAGTACCAAGCACTTGTTATTGCCATGGGATGTGGGTCCTCTAGATGTTGAGGTCCTCGAAAATGCAACTTGTCCCCAGCTACACAACAAATCAGACACATGTCCTTCATGAAACACCGGGATGCTAGGGGCTAAGAATTAATTGATCTACAAGTTCCTCCCCAGCTACACAACAAATCAGAACATGTCCTTCTTGAAACACAGGAATGCTAGGAGCCAAGAATTAATTGATTTACAAGTTCCATGCCAAAATGCCTCATAGAATGCTTTTACCCATTCAGGTATAATCTAGTAATTTTAGATTATATTTCAGATATATCACATAAATAATATGTGTTCTAACTTCTAAGGAAATGTATAAAATAGGAAAACTATATGGAGTGGTCCAGGCTGCCAGTTGCCACTCTCCCAAAATCCGTCTTGGAGATGGATAGAGCACCAAAACTAGGCAGTTCCATCCTATAGATCTCCATTATCATGGACCTAAAAGAAAATGGAATTGGAGACCTTAAAAAGGTCCATCTTGCACCATATTTTATCGAAACAATGAAGATTCGTCAGACTTGCATGATGTTGGGAACTCCAATTTATTTTTAGGAGTGGAAATGGGTTTGCAGTGGATTGAAATGGTTTTTCAGTTCCCGATCTATGGAAAAACAAAGGGACCACTTGCATCCAGGGCCATACCAAAACCTCACATTTAAAATGTCCATATTAACTTTTAAATTTATCATAGTACCTATTTAGCTTTTGTCATATCAATTTTTTTTTTCCTGGGTGGTGTGAAATTCAAGTTGTCACATCAAGTTGCTCAAAGGCTTGACATATCAAAGTCGTAGAAATTACATTATAATACACAATATTATAACTTATATTTATATTTATGTCTATAACTAAGTAGTCTAAGATATTCAGGGTCAATTCAGCATGATTGGATGACAAATATTGGACCAAATCAATACTGATATGCTACTCATAAACAGTACTTATTTGTCTAGGGAGGTAAACAATAAGTTCCTGAATTATGATGCTACTTAATTTGTCCATAGTTAATGAATATTTCTTCAAACAGTTTGTTACGCCGAGTCACACTTCAGCAAGTCCAGAAGGAAGGGGGTGAAAAACTGACAACATTTTATTTTATTCAAATCGTTTGTGTTTACATTTTGTCAGCGAAATTCGCAGAACTGATAAATAATAAAAGAACAAAAATATTAACATTTATTTAATTTTATTTTACATTATCAAAATATGATGTTAATGTAGTATAGTCATTTATAACTGATGGATTACAAGAACAGTACATACATTAATGTCATGAATCAGAACATCTACAAACACAAAGCCACAAAACTAAAAGTCTAAAACACACAAATGCATAGAGTTACTAACAAATTCTCTTACATCCCAGTATACAGTCTTCAAAATAATCTTGCTGCCAAGATTCGTGACCACTTTGACCCGCTCAGGTTGTTGGCTGACTTTAATTCTCTTACATCCCAGTATACAACCTTCAAAACAATCTTGCCGCCAAGATTTGTGACCAGCTCAGGTTGTTGGCTGACTTTAGTTCTCTTACATCCCAGTATACAGTCTTCAAAATAATCTGGCTGCCAAGATTCGTGACCACGTTGACCCTCTCAGGTTGTTGGCTAACTAGAAAGTGAGGGCTTCAGAGCACAACTCAGAGGTGGTAATAGAAAATACATTGTAACACTTTAGAACATGAACCAGAAGTCTCACACTGATATGAGCTTACACGTCCACTAGAAGTATGAAAAGCCATCTCTGTCGATTTCTTTTTTTTTCTTTTTTCTGTGGTGGTCTGTGTGTGTGTATGTAGGACGGACAAACAGAGAATAAAAAATATTGGGCACAAAGGGTACCTTTGGCAAAGGAGAGTGATCTAGGACGGAAGGTAAGGTTCAAAGAAGCCCTGACTGAACCCTACAAAACTTTTGATATAGGTTGATCTTTAAAATTAGAGATCAGGTTCCACAACTGTAGCAAAAAAAAAGGAAAATTTCCTAGACTTAGACAAAATAGGATGACATTTTAGAAAGCTGAAAGATCAGGCCACTCAAGTTCGAGTAACCCAGATTTTGTTGAACGCAGGGTAGCACAACATGAAATATGTTCCAACTTGACTACCCATTGATTCCGCTTGAGTCAAGCAACTTAAATTGAGTTGAAAAGACTTTCTAAAAATATTGCACAAGGACAAGATGGAACGAGAGAGAAGCAAGCTTAGGAGTCTAACTTGGTGGCAATGATCTATAGGATCTGGAAAGCATGAAAGAATAGAAATTTCTTTTGGCAATGACATATGGGACATGGAACATTGATCAAGAGCATCACAAAAGATGTAATGTTATAAATATCGCAACATGGGGTGAATGACGTTTGAACAACATTCGTTTGGGAATCATGAGGCAGTGGCCATCCAAAATTTCAAAAGGATGAGACATGTTGCCCAATGAAATCATGACAATGGTTCATTACAGTGAAAAGGTGGACTTGAAGTTCTACAAGAGACCAATGCACCTTGTGAACTCTACATAGGTAGAGGCAAACACACCCTTTCTTGGAATCCAAGTTCTATTGTAAGTTTACACAAGGCAGTATAAAAGTGGCTCCTTACACACAATTAGATACATCGATTATTGTTGAAGCATATTTATTGTGACCCTCGAGAGGTAGGATCCATGGCTGATAAGCTGGCAAACTTGAGCATCAATGGACTGAGACTATGGGATTACATTGCCACTTACTTTTTCTTTATTGCATAGATCAAAACCATGGACAGGGCTTGGATGCCCACCTATTGCTGAGCCAAGTTGACTCGGTGCGACTTGGTTGAATATCTTCAAAAATAAAAGGGATAGTAGAGGCCCGACCAAGACTTGGTGAAGTGCCATGGCACGCCAAACTTGTACTAGTCCTAGGTCAATTTGCCAACTTTTATAACATTGCATTGGTAATGATAATCAATCAATGATCCAATATAATCAGAATCAGCATATCTTGTTCTTGTTTGTTTGTCTATGGAATGGGGGATGGAGGTATAGAAAGAGAGGAACGGAGAAGGCCACCTAAATTACATAGAAACCAGTTCTACTACAGCTACTACAAAATATAAGAGAAGAAGAAGAGGAATGTTCACGTCGGTTTCTGTGTAAGCGTTCTTGAGAGAGAGAGAGAGACACAGAGCCACAAATCCAAGGGCCACTGAAAATGTCTTTTTTTGGCTAGGCTCATTGTGAATGCAATAAAAAAAGGTGAACAGGAAGGAAAAACCAGGAATCAAAGTTTGAATACTAAACACATGATGAAACTAGAGAACCAAAAACAAAACATGATGATCCTTCACAAGCCACAAAACCATCCAACCAAAAAAACCAAATAAGGAAAAAGCAAGCTCATTCCATTATCAAACCATCCCACACCAAAAAGACAATAATAACGAAAAAGCAAGTTGAACACTAACAAACGAATAAAGGAAAAAGCAAGTTCATTACCATGGCAATAAAGTAAATAAACGAAAAATCACGTTCAGGGCTTAGAGAAAAAGACCAACCTCTTAATAACATATGAACATCCCTTGTATAATTGTTGCTTGCTATCAGAAAGAACATGGGCATGGCAATAATCACAGAGCGCCATTGGCTTTGCCTTACAACTTTGATACAAACACCGCACCCCTCCTTCTCTCTCTAACTTAGACCCAACCCCGGCTTCTCCCTCTCTTTCTCTCTCTTCCTTTCTTTCTCTCTCATCCTTCTTCTCATCAAACCCACATTTCCCAAACCTCCAGGAGTACTCCCTGTACTTGTACCTCAGCTCCTCCATTAATAACCAGTACTGCTCTCTGTAAATACTCAAAAGCTTCTTGACCCGGTCGCTTCTTCCTCTAATCACCTCCTCCAAGGCCATGGCATCCATGCCTTTAATGGGTCTTTCTCTCTCTAAAAGACCAACCGAACCTCCATTAGCTTCGGCATGAGAGGGACCTTCCTGCATAGAATCAGTGTCGCTATTGCTTGCGCTCCTTTCTGGTTCTGAGACGCCATTGATGGGGAGAAAGCTGGTTTGAAAGGGTTTTTTGGGGGTTTTTTGCCTACTGGTGATACCCATCTTGGGATTCAGAGGCTTATCCTCTTTTTTCTCTCTGGTTTAGGGTTTTAAAGGGGTTTTGGAGAGATGGGTTTTTCAGGGGATCCCCATGGGAGAAGAAGAAGATTCGAGGTCAAGGCTCTCGTCCCTGTTTTTTTTGGTGGAACGGAGATTTGAAGTTGGTGTTTGAACAGGGGAGGTTTATATACACAAGAGACCGATGAACAGAGAGTCAGAGAGAGAGAAGTGCTCATAAGTGAGAGAGACGTAAGGACTGTTGGGATTTGAGAGATTCTAGAGAGAGAGAGAGAGGTTCAAGGACATTTGAAGTTTAGAGAGAGAGAGAGACAGAGGGAGGTGACCGAGATTTAAGGAGAGAGAGAAGAGGCGTGGGGGAAGTCTCGAAGCCGACCTGTAAAAAAATGAATGCTGTGAAATCTTCTTCAAAATAAACATACTTCCTGTTTTTGTTCATAATCTTAAATTTAGAGAGAGATTTACAAGGAGAGAGAAGCAACGGGCCGGGCCCAGTCTGTAGTGGCTCAGCTCTCGCCCTGATTGGGGCCGGATCCAAAAATAAATGGACCGCACTGGGTCCATGCTAGCTCTAATCCTGCCCTCGGGCCACAAATTTGTGGCCCACGTCATACTTTTATAAGGCTGGACCGGAGCTGGCCGAGACAGGCCCATGTGGAGAGAGATTCAGGGTGAAGCCTATTTTCTATTTTCGTTCATACTTGTTTTGTGGGCCAAGGTTGGTTCCCTTGCACTTGGTCGGCTAGAGAGAGAGAATCCTTTTCTGGCCATGATTTTCTCTCTCTTGCCTTTTGTATGTTTATGTTTTTCCTTAGTTTTTAATGATTTTTTAAGAGGTGCAACGGTCTCTTATTATTTCTTTATTCAAGGAAGAGGGGCTCCATCCAAGGAAGGACGAGGGGCTTATATTGGCTGAGATCGTAGTAAGCAAGTTGGGAAATAATAAAATATCGGTAAATATAAAAATATAAGTAATAAATTGATTTTATCTTAAAAAATAAAAAAAAAATAGATAAAAAATATTGATAGCCCAAAAATAAAGTAAGTTACATAATCATGAGTATTTAGGTTTTGGTTCAAAAAAGCGTACAGATATATAAAAATGATAAAAATATATGATTATGATTTGCAGCTATTGCATAGATATATTTAAGTTATTAAATAATTATTTTATAGCCTTACTAGTGTCATTAGAGTACTACTTGACAATTTTTTGATGAAATTTTTAATAAATCCATCAATAATGTTTACCCGTTGTCACAACACAAAGCATATCATAGATTTATTGGGAGCATAACATAAAACACAACAATAATACTAAACACAATAACTAATTAGCAAATAGCAAGAACTGTAAACCAATGTATAGGATTATTTTTCAAAGAAAAGAAATGCTCTCAATATAGGATTGCAGTTAATTAAAAGAAAACACAAAAATCCAAATATGTAAAATAGTGGTCCACCCAAAATGCTATGCTATATACACCACTGAAATTAAAAATAAAAAATAAAATATGAAATTAATCAAACTTCTCTATGCATAAAATAACAATAAAATGCTTAAGCAAATTCAAATCTCGCATTATATTCATAGCTGCTTAAATCTTTAGTATCATTGAATCTCTATCTTGCTCTTTATAAATATGCTATGGATTGAAAGATAAAAAAGAAAGATTTTCCATTGGGTTACTCATCTTCTAATTCTACCTATTATCTTGAGATATATAATTTTTTTTGATTTTTTTTTGGGATATAATGCTTGTATTTTTCTTTGTACACATTTTTTAGGGACCTCAATGGTGAAAGATTTGATGGAATTTTTTTGTTAAATGAAGATTTTTAATTTACTTCCACTGCTAATGTATCTTTAAATAAAAATTCAACAATATTAAGTTATTGAATCAATAAAATTATAAAGACAAAATATGGATTTATATCGGTTCCATTAAAAATAAGCAATTTTTTTAAGATCTTTTGAAAATTTTGGAGCACGGTATTTTAAAGGGAGACTTACTGAGTATGGTTGAGATTGCAATTAAAGTTTATTGAATCAAGCCCGATGCTCAAATATTGAAGCTTTGGTTCGATTTCTTGAATTTTTTTAGCACAATCAAAAGTCATGATAATACTTTTCAATTAAAATAACTTTTCGAATGACGAAATTCTTTATTTTATTGGACAATAACAACCCCTTTTCATTGACCCATGCCTTTCCCCATGATTTTAATTATACACGACCATCTTTGCCCCCCAGGGCCTCTTTCTCTTCCTTGCCCCAAAGGCCGCTCTCTCTTCTTTGCCCCCACAAGGTCTTTCTATATATATATATATACATCTCGTGAATGATGTACAAAGTGTTTACAAACTCGAACAGGTGTTTAAAAACATTTTTAAGAAAATATAGAGAATAGAGAAAACTAGGGAAATAAAGAAAATACATAAAATGAAAGATTTGGAAAAAAAAAAAAAAAGTTTATACGGAGCCAAGGCTCTAAACAATCAAATTAGAGCCCACCTCAAAAATATCACTAGAAGAGGTTGTTTTGATGCTCAAATATCCTAAAATTGATCATCTCAACATCTAAATGCATGGACATGAAAAAAAGCTGGATTTCAAATTTTGAAAATAGTGCATCTTGTAACGCATTATTCGACCGTCAATTTTTAAGATTTTCAAGTTTTCATAGATCTACTAGAACTACACTATTTCTAAAGCTTAAAATTTTATAATTAAAGGTAAAATTATATTTTAAGGCAATGACAAACATTTTCAGCATTTAAACCACACTTCTTGACACTATTTGAAGGTGCGAATTACTTTGATTGTTTCGAGCCTTTACAAACCGCACCCAAAAACCAAAGGTCAATCTTTTAGATTTTTTATTTTGATTAAAAAACTTTGTTAGGGTGTGTATACATCAATATGTGAAGAAAATTTTGGGACAAATTTGGATCAATTTAGTGAAAAATGAGAGAGCAATATGTTAGAAGCATTTTCACATAAGTTTGAATGAATTTAGTGAAGGGAAAAGTTTATAGAGAGCCAAGGCTCTAAACAATCAAATTAGAGCCCACCTTAAAAATTTCATTAGAAGAGGTTATTTTGATGCCCAAATATCCTTTAAATTGATCATTTCGACATCAAGATGGATGGACATCAGAAAAAATTCGATTTCAAGTGTTGGAAATAGTAGAAATAGTGTAACACATTTTAGACAGTCAATTTTCAAGATTTTCAAGCTTTCATAGACTTGCTTGATCTATACTATTTTTTGAAGCTTTAAATTTTATAATTAAAGATAAAAACATATTTTAAGCATATCGAAAAGATTTCCAATATTGAAACCACATTGAAGGTGGGCTTTACTTTGATTGTTTAGACCCTCGGCTCTATACAAACCGCACCCTTTAGGGAAAGATGATAATTCAATATGTTAGGAACATTTTATGACAAATTTGAATGAATATGGTGAAAAATGAAATAGAAATTGAATATTTTCAATTTAGGATTAAAAAAGCCCCCCCCCAAATTTTGGAATTTTGGTTTCTTCTACTTTGCTTGTTGATCCAACATATTGTTATAGGGATGTTTAATGGGCTTAAATACTAACAATTTGAATATAATTTCAAAACTGTTGGTTGAGAATTGAGGGAGTACGGCAGATTAGGGTTTCGGAGGCTCAAGAAACAGAATTTCAAACTCTTAATATCTTTTATTTTTTATTTTGATGCAACAATTTATTATGTGGGTTTGATAGAGAGCTCAATGACCATTTGAAACAAATGTCAAGTCATTAGTTGATAAAATTGGGTGAAATTGATGAAATGGGGGCTGAGCGTTTTAAGGTGAAAGCAAGTGTGCTTTAATATTTCAATCTCCCCCAAAAATATGTTTTGATCCTAGAATGTTTTAAGGGCTATTGTAAATCAACTAAAGATGAATGATTTTGTAACAAATTAAGTGGATTTGGAAGAAAATAAGATAGATATGGAATTTCTAAGTTTTGGTTTGTAAAAAAATTGACTGACCCAATTCTGAGGGTGACTAGGGCCATTCCCCACTTAACTTTCATGGTCAATAGAAATAGTGCGTCTTAGAACATATCATGTGGACTATCTATTTTCAAAAAATCTATTTGTTCAATTTTTTTAGCTTTATTTTTCAGAATTAAATGTGACAATAGATTTTTCACATCATCACAAGGCCATGTGAAACCAAAATTGCATCTTTAGTTGTACTTTGAGGTGTGCCTTACTTAGATTGTTTAATGTTGAAGCCTTATACAAACCTCAGCATGGAATGGTCATTAAAACATGTTGATTTCCGTTAGCTTACATGACTTGAAGATGCACACAACGTATGGTTCCATCATGCTAACCAAGATTAGACTGTGTTAAGGAAATTGTATATCTCCTATGAGGTTGCTAAAAAAAGTGCATATTATAATCGACATGTATGAAAATTTTAGGTGATGTATCTTATATTTTATGG
>NW_006497610.1:2366765-2386000 GCF_000471905.2 Amborella trichopoda | reverse complement strand
ATATTCTAAACTTCACAACCCTTTAAATTACAAAGATTCAAGATAGAGAGAGTTGTGAAGGGTAGATTTATTAATTTTGTTGTCTATTTTTTTCAAAAAAAATTTACTTTTATGGGGGCAAATTTGTAAATATTACTACATGACAAAGGGTAATTTTGTCATCTCTATAAGGGGTAAAATTGAAATTTTAACAAAAAGACAAAGGCACTCTACAAATAAAATTTCAGGACATTGACTTCCAAAATGCCATTGTATTTTTGTGAAAATTTCAAATTTGACATTGCTTAATGGTAAGGTTGCCTATTTAAATAATTTTTTAATAAAAAAGTAATGACTATTTTGATAAATACACCCATCACAACCCCTTCTAACTTGAATCTTTGTTTTTTGAGAAGTTGTAAACTCTAGGCAATATATATATGGAAGATACTACAAAACGCCTATAGGAAAAAATAAACAGTGATGTTGCCTACCCTCATCACCGTCAAAAGTTCATCGCATGGTCACGATTGTTCGGTAGCATTTTATTTTTCATTGTTTTTATACAAATCGGAATGACCTGAAATTTGGAGTGTGTGTTCATCAAAAATAGGCGAATCTACAAAAAATATCAAAAAAATATTTTACATGAAAAATATTGACCAAAGTGTTTTGGGGATATTTTGGTAAAAAAAAATTAGCAAATTATTTTTTATATTTTTATTAGGTGCGTCTCACTAAGATGTACACACACTCCAAATTTCAGATCATTCCGATTTGTAGAAAAAAATGAAAAATAAAAAACTACCAGACAATCGTTACTGTGCGATGAACTTTAGACGATGATGAGAGTATGCGAAATCACTGTTCATTTTCACTTATAGGCGTTGGGAAGAATTTTTCTATATATATATATACACACACACATTAATACAAATAGAGACTTTTGTTCAGAGAAACTTGTAACGATATCACGGTGTCAGAGCCAGAAATCGTTTTGTCTATTTCTCAAGTTCGTTGATCAGTTGTCACATGAGCCAGTCCTATTTGGTCTTGGTTCTTACCGTTCCTAGCCCCGATTCACGTTATCCCTGAGCCAATGAGGTTGCCGAATTGGTCTTAGATATTAGCTATCCAAGCTTCTATTCTACTACGCATCTCGAAATGAATTAGCCTCTCACCACCTAGAAGTTCTAGCCATGGTTCGAGTGTGCTGTTGTCTTATTTTCAATGATTGTCTTGATCAGTTTCTTGATTGTTGCTCCTTTTCCCCGGCCAGTTTGCTCTTTGCTACCATTTGGCCGATTAAAGTTCTTGACCGATTAAGATTCATTGGTTTGTTATCATTGTCCAAGTCTACAAGTTGCTATTTTCTCTTCATCCTCCTCTTTTATAGTATGCAACTTCATACAACTCTTCTCATTCTCAAGCCCATATCTTGATAACTATTCTAGATTTTATATCACCCCTTCCACTTTGCTACCATTAGACCTGTTTATGTTCTCGGACGAAACTATCATAACAATACATTCCGCTTTACTTTTCTGAATGCTGTGTATTGAAAGCAATCACTTCACTTCTTCTCCCAATGCATTCTGTTATCAGGTTCTCCCTATAGCCTACCGATTTATGTTTCTCCCAATGCATTATGTTTTCAGGTTCTCCCTATAGCCTACCCATTTATGTAACTGTTTTCGTATTCTAGTTGTCTCTTCAAACGGAGATTACCAAGTTTTAGCAGTTTTAAGAGATCTCATCGTGAAATTGTCGTGAACTAATTTCATTGAGACACCGTTTGACTGGTAGATCGAATAGTAGTTTGGGCCAATTTTAAAGATTTGTCAATAACAATGAATGTCAAGAGGTGTTTGATTGGCAAATTTGAGTTAGGTCCCAGCTGCAATTTGGCTCCGAAATTGAGATCCTTGCAAAATTTAAATCGTTTTGCAGAAAATTCAATGAGGCTCTTTCCTCTCTCCCCTCGCCACCACCCAGTGTCACCACCTCTATCACCATTGTTACCACCACCACTGCCTAACCACAACTACTGTACCAGTCACTCCACCACCACTACTATCACGCCACTACCACCACTTCTATTGCCATCATCACCACCATTGTCGCTGTCGCTGCCACTGCCACCAGTACCAGATCCTAGCTGTCACTACCACCATCACCATACCAATCCCTCCACTACCACCACCACTCGCCCATGATCACCACGACTACCACTCTACCACCACTACTTCTCCACCTGGCCACCACCATTAGGTCACCACCACCACTCTGCCACCGCCACTGATCTGCGACCACCATTGCCCCACATTACAGCTCCCGCCAACACCTATCAGCCACCACCCTCCCCCCCCCTCCCCCCCCCATTGCCACCATTACCACCACCGCACGACGATGATGGCGACCGCAACTACTATTGCCAACTCCACTACTACTTCCAACACCAAGCTGCCACTGCTATCACATCAGTACCACTTCCACAAATACAACATAATAACAATTTATGGTTAAAATTAAGAAAATAAAACACCCATATAGAGCAAATGACAATTAACCAAAGTATCATTCGGTCAAGAACAAGTTGACAAAAACAGCATTTCAGAAAATATTTGATCAAGTGGTCCCTAAGAGTTTGCTGCCTTCTCAGATTTAAGGTTTCAAGTTTGATTATTCCTTCTAGCCTGTGCTCTTTGGACGAGGTATGGATTCTACTACTCTTTTTGAGCGCATCCTTTATAATATAATCTGGTGGCTTCCTCTAACATAGTTCAACCCATCACTACTAAATTGGACATGGTGAATTACAGTCATTGCTTTTACCTCATGAGAAATTTCCTTTAGGAGAAAAAGATTACGGACGCATGTTATTATGGACAGATTGTACCCAAAGCATTGATGCATTGAAAAACAGTGACTTGAACTAAGTTAAGACTGAGCAATAAACAATTTTAAATCGGTCTCCAGCCCTACTATACCCTCAATCAATGTGCAACTTTGAAAGTTTGAAACTACCAAAGAGAGGTCTGTCCATCCCTGTATGTCCCAACTAATTTCCTTTGGAAATAAATTTGAGATAGATATCCAAGCCACGAGGCACAGGAAATGAAAATCAATTTCTAACATTCATTCCCAATTTGGACCACCTGATCCAACAGGTCAAATTGCCAACTGGTGCCTTGACACATATGATCTAAAAGAAAAACATTCAGTCGAAAACAAATCAAAATCAACGTCTGACGAATTTTAGCGCCAATCTAGTTTTGACAAACTATACTTGAAAAAGTTGGGGAAACAATTTGTTTAATAAATGTTCCATGTTTTTAAACTACTATCCGATCTATTATTTATTTTTCCAATATCTGATTCAACTGGTTCAACCACTAACAAGGCCAATTCTTACTGCACCAACATCCTCAATAGTTGCTGAACCAGTCCTATCATTTAACACTAGTTTAATGGTTTGTATTATTAATCACTGGTAAACAAGCTAAACGTCCATGCTCAACATGCCATACCTCCACTCTCCACTCCACTCTCTCTCCAAACTAGCAATATTCATACCAGAGAGACTATAAATTTGTGAGACATACCCAGCAGATGAACAACTCCACTTTATTCCAATAAAACACTAAAAGTAAGTACACAGCTAAAATGCCGAAGGCCCCAGGGCCAGGATAACCGTTGGCATGGGCACAGGTTCTTATTAGAGCCCCAGAATACACACTCTTTTAGCATCTACATATTACACCCACCCTACTCCCTCACACCAACCCCAACAAACTCGCACCACCCAAAAACTCAAACAGCACATTCATCACACCCCAACTTACTCCAACGGCTCCACAACCCAACACACTTACATAAGAAAGAGAACCACCCCAGAGGTGGATCCAAGTGAGAGGGAGAAATGGTGACAGTTAAGAGAGAGGATTCATAGGTAGATAAGGTAGATTTGGAAGCTAGTCATAGGAAGAGTCTACAAGTCGATTCCAAGGCCAATGATAGGGGGGAGAGTTAAGAGGACATCAAAGGTTGATAAGCAGGCTGGTAATAGATAGGGTGAAGAGACAATAGCTATGGGTGAACTTGGAGGCTAGAGGGAGATGATAACCCTTAGACATTGATTTGAAGGTTCCATCTGTACATTTCCTTGTCAGGAGTTGGGATCCTAAGAGTAAGAAGACCATTCGGGGCATCGTACTCAAATAGGGTGTCAACAGAGTCCACTTTGCATCCAAGAGGCTTCTGGGAGCAGTAGGCCCCGAACCGCCCGCACCCTCTCACCGTCATGGTCACCACTGCTGCCTCTGTCCGCCCCTCGCTCAGAGGGCTCACTGCCATGCCCAAGTCTGCCACCTCCCCATCAAATTGCTCACTTCCTTCTAGTTTCTTAACATCCACTTGCTCGACTGCCCCTCCTGAGTTGAACATGTCCAACAGCCCAAATGGTGCGAACCATGTGTTTGGTGCTATCTCCTGTATATAGACATAGGTCAGCTAGAAATGAAGAAGCAATAGGAGGGAGAAGCACCCTAAAAGAAATATGAGAACTATAAATCATGGGGAAGTATGCTATGATAGATGCCAATGTTAAGAATAGAATTTTGTATGAACCTTTAGGGGACAGATGTGGTAGAGCTCATATTCAAGGACGTTGAGGGTGACTGGAATAGTAGCTCCTTTTGGCAGACGGATCACCTCCCCTGCAATATAGAACACACAATTTTAAATCAATGAGAGGATTATGTAGAGCATAAAATCATAATCATACTACCGAACCCGATGGTAGATATTACATCCACCAGACTTCAAATTACTTGAATTCAATTTCAGTATGGACTTCATCGAAATCATATCCCAATCTCAAATCTCTTCTCTCAAATATTGATGCAATAGAAGAAGTCCTATATTCTAAGCCTTCTCATACAGTAACCATTCAAGGATGATCTCCACTGTCCGTTGATCTTGATTCAAGCTTAACTTAGCTTCTTTAAAAAATTGGTGCAATAAAGGAAGAGCTATATTCAAAGCCTTCTCATATAGAAACCATGCCAGGATGGTCTACTGTCTATTGATCTAAAATCTTGATTCAAACTTAACTTAGGTAGAGACAACTTCCTTATAGCTCGAGGTTTTCGTAATTGGGTATGAATGAACAACCTTGATTTCATAAAAAAGAAATAGAAGACTTACCACTCTTGTGTGCATAAACCACAGCCTCGCCATTCCAGTCAGGGCCAGCAATTTGGGAAATGAGATCAACATCGCGAGTACGCACAGTGCCAGTGAGGGTGACAGGGGTGGAGTCATGGATACGAACCTTCTTTTCCACCTTGCACCACCCTGCACCCTGGCAATTGAACACACCCACCACGCCCGTGCACTTGTTCATGTTCCACACCTTAAGCAGGCTGTATGGACATAAATTCATGAGAACACAGTCAATATTTATAGAACACCTAAACAAATTGGGAATGACCATACACGGATTCTACATGTGAAAGAAGGGGAACTTGGGATGTAAATTATGATCCATATAATCACAGAAAAGCTATGGACATAATTGTTATCACCATCAAATGATGGAAGGTAATTGAGAGGTTTCTACCACTGGGGTCATCTTCATGTTCTTGTGGGTCCGACTCTCTCAAAATAACCGTATATAAATTATTTGGATGATGAGAGCAAGCATGAATATAGCTTTCTACGGTTATATGATCACCATATAGTTTCCCATGAAAGCATAGAACTATTGGTTGTCAGTTTGATTGTGATCTCATCATAGTTGTCAGATGTCTGATGAGAACCAATCGGATTGTAAATTTCCTGTTTCAAATTGAGCAGCTGACAACCAGCAGTGTGTTTTCCCATATGCTGTATACTTTTACTAAGCAACATATTTTGCCTTAGACATATGGTAGTGGTGGGAAGAAGGCTGACCTTGTTCCATCACGAGCTGGGTCATGGAAGATGCAGTCTCGGGTCGGTCTTCCTGGTAACTGGGCTCGCAAGACAGAGCCATCAGGAAGGACCAACTTCTTTAAAAGGTCAAAGTTATGAATGCCTGGCTTGTCACTGAAAGTCAACCACAACTATGGCTTAATTTCAACACTCAAGAAAGGAAGTAGTTCACTGGAATCATGTTGGAAATTATACGTGAGGGGTAAGAAGGGTGTGTTACCTGACATATATGGCACAGCCTCCCACTGCCCGAGCTGCACCATGGTATTCAGCTGCTGGATGTTGACTCTGCAACCACAAAAGAGACCAACCAACCAAGTTATTATTTTATCCGTATCACTACATGGTCATTGGGACAATCCATGACTAGTACCTGCTAGTTAAATGTCTTCAATAGCCTGCCATTATGGAGCTGTCTCGTAAACACACCCACTCTTTATCTCTCACCCTGCCCCTCTATGTGTTTGTGTCTATGTGCGTGTGTGTGCATTGAAAGAGAGCAAGAGAGAGGACGCGTGTTGCATTCCTTTGCGACCACATCAAGCACTAAATACCCAAGATAAACAGGTGCTATAATTAAGTAAGAGATAATTAAAACAATGTGAAATAGCTCGAAAAATGCTAATTGACACCATGGAAACTAAGAAGGGTGAGAAATACTCACATGGAACATGTCCCAGTCAGGCTGCATGAATTCACCAAGAAAGAGGGTGTTGTAGGCGACAGAGGAGATGTGGATGGTGTGAGAAGCAGGGTCTCTTGGGTAGAAGTCATCAGATGCTCTCACCACAGCTGTCTGTTTAGCACTGCATATCAAATAACAGCGCAAATCAGAACATATCCCTTGAAGGGCATAAAACATTTAAATCGAAACTTTCAGAAAGCATTCATGGCATTTACCTGACCTTACAGTATTGGAATTGCATCCACCAAAAGACAAATGAATGTAAAAACATCTCAAACATATAGAAAAGGAATGAATTGATCGCAAAAATGGATGGCTGGTTCTTCTTTGTAATCTCAATTCATTATAAGTTAGGTTTTATTTTTCTTTTAGATACTCAGCTGGGGTAATGCAATGTAATATAACAATGTGTTTGTGTGCTTATGTTTGATTGCATGTAAGAAGGGGGGATGGGTGGGGGGAGGGGGGAGGGGGTGGGGGGGAGAAAGAGTTATTACCTGTAGATACCATCAGTGTTGTGGCACATGCACGAAATGCATCCATTATCTGTGAAGTTTCGGGAGATGGAAGCCTCCAGTGCCTGGTGGTAGGCACGAGTGAGAGATACTCGGCCCCCATGACCAGCCCCAAGAGTCTCAATGATATTTTGCACATCAACCTTCACTCCATCAACACCACAAGAAGCAAGGTAGGAGTGCAGCTCGTTGTAGAAGTTGAAGACCGTCTTAGGAGGCACCAAACCCAAACCATAGACAGAGAGGCTATCCATCACAATGTCAGGTTGGTTACCCATCACACCAGGAGACTGAACTGGGTAAGCCAATGTAGTCTCATAGTGTTCCATTCCAGCTGCTGCTGGCTTCACTCCACCCCAGTAACCAGCCAATGCATGCCACACATAGACATACCTGTTCAGTTAGCCAAAGCAATATAGTTGTAAGGAATTTTATTTTTCATGTTCATATGGGTGTGCATTTCTTTTGCCCTTTCCTCTTTCTCAAGGATTGTGGATAGGTTTTATGGGGATCTTTACATGATATATACTCAAAAGAAGACGAGTTCAAAGAAATTCACCAAACATTTTGTAAGACTCGTGTGCTCATTAATACAATCAGGTTTTCTGTTATGTGAATTAGTCAAAAATTCTATCTTGCAATTTTAATATTTTGGATTTCAGAATGGTATTTAGGGCCCTCCAATCTAGACCACCCCTGGTAAAATCTAAATAGGGAAAGAGAACTCAAGCCGTTGGGCATATTAAAAATAAAATTGACCACTCAATGCCAAGTAATAACAGACACAAGAGGAAGAACCACTTACTTTACATCGTGGTGTCGTTTAGCATCCTCAACCACCAGCTTTAGGCCTGGGACCTGGTCATTCTTACCATTCTTTTGGAATTTGTGGTTTTCCTTTATCCCAGTCAGTCTGCTGGCAAACCTGTACCAAGTCATTAGAAATGGAAAAACCCATGAGTCAATCGATAATACAAATATAGAACCAACTTAATTTTCTTAGTAACTTAATGTAAAGGGGATTATTGATCAAGAGAAATTAAGCAATCACTTTGCAGGCTTCTTTTCTCTCCGTTTCTTCTGGGAGGTAATTAAACCAGTTTTATTCTTTAATCTTTTTACTTCTTCTAAAAGCATATGAAATAGCAAAGCACTTACTGGGCTCCTTCCTGGACAACGACATTAGCGTCTTTCACTTCATTCCCAATTTGTTGCCACCCATCATCGATTATCAGGAAACGAGAAGGAGTACCTCCCTCCGCAAGGCTGGACAATCACCAAGCAAATTTTAACTTTACAAAAATGAAGTGATGAAAATATACCAAAATTGGAAACAAAACTAAAGTAGGTCCAAGCCCAGCCCTGACCAAAATTTAATGTCGAGCATTGGGCCCATGTTACCAAAACTAAGGATTTAGTTAGGGCAATTCAGCCTGGCCCAACCCATTGAAATCATAAAATCTCAAGCCTAACCACACATTTCTTTTTTAAGAGGCTTAGCCAAAATAAATAAATAATAAGCTTGTGAAAGGCTTTGGAATGTTTTAGTCGTTCATAGAATAGTTCTCCAAGTGAACCCTATGTCTCCTAGGTGAATTACAGTTACCTTTTGAGGCCTTCCTCCACACCTTCAGCTGTCACGTCTGTGTAGAAGGCATCCCAAGTGCACCACCCAAACCAATCCAGAAAAGAAGGCAGCTGCAATAAACACCTTTAGCGAGAAAAGAAAGAAGGTTAAAGGTGATAGATAGAGACGGTTGGTCTGTTAATTTACCTTTTTCTTCTCCCTGTGGAGGAATGTTTGCATGTGCTTTTCAACAGCCCTAAAAAAAAAACCAAAGGAATCATCAGCCATCTCAATCATAACCCCAGTGAGCTTGGCTCACTTGATCATTCTCCTACATTTTAAACGTAGAGAAATGGAATAGGAAATATAGTATTGTAAACACACAAAACATTGAGACATGTTAAACGAAGAGTACTTACTTCACTGCATGGTTGATGACCTCAAAGGGATTGGTACCTGCGTGCATGTAGACCATGTGAAGTCCCTGAGAGGTCCTCACCTCTTTGTCCCCTGCAATTTCGCAACGCAACATCAAACATAAGCGTCCTTCCTCAAAGAGGGCCACAATTTCCGGCAACTTATGCCTTGCCACAACCAAATTAATCAAAGACAGGGAAAGGAGAGGAAAAAGGAAAACGGAGCGAGAGAAAAGAGAGGGAGGGAGGGAGGGAAGGGGACGAAGGGGGGGGGGGGAGAAGAGAGAGAGTAAAAGAGATAGAGAGGGCTTACCACTCTCAAAGCAAATCTCGAGCTCATTCTTGTCGTTGCCTTGGAGGGCTGCACGGAACTGGCCCTCAAGCAGGGGAAGAAAAACTGTGTAGATGGTCAGCTCCTCAGAGGCACCCACATCCATGTCCTCGCTCAGCGGGGTGCCATCCTTGCTTTCAACAAGCATGAATTGTGTTTCCAACGGCACGTCCTTCCCACACATACCCATCCTATGTGTCATCCACCATAGCTTGAATCGGAAGCAGCACATAAACCTCAGTCCCCTGTCAAATTTAACCAACACACCAAATAACGGTCATTGGATTTGAAGATATTTCAGTTGGAAGTCAAATGATATGAGATGCCCAAGTTTTCATCCAATATATCGGTGCAGTGTAAACTAAAGGGGTTGGATTAATGCTCTGTTGGATGGATGGTGGGTTAATGGTATGTTCATGGGCAAAGCATAAAGACCCGTCTATTTAACCGTTATAGCAGTTGATTGAGTGTGATTAACGTAAGTGTCGAAACACTTCTGTCGCTTTAGGACTCGGAGATCACATCTCTTTTAAACCTGGGAATTCAAATTGCAATTTCTAGACTACTACACATCTCCTAGCATTTCTAAACTGTTACAGTTGTACCCTTCTCTAACTTTCAACTAATATCTGTACAATGAAAATGCCGCTTCACTTTCAGAATACTTATTTTTGAAAAATTTATATCTAATATTTATTTTTGAAAATATTTATATGAGGTGGCAATCTTATACTACAGTAAGGTCTGCCTCAAACCTCCAAATATTTGTACCGGTGGAAAATTTTCCAATTTATCATCCCCGCCTCGAGATACATGGATAACCTTGTTTGGACTATCTATTTTCAAGATTTTCGAGTATTTATCGATACACTCAATTTACATCATTTTTTAAGCTTTAAATTCATAACCAAGGGTGGAATCAGATTCTCAGGCTATAAGAGTTTTCAATACCAAAACTGTATCTTCTAGCAAGGTTTGGAAGTGCATTGACTCTAATTCTTTAATGTTGATGCCTTATACAAGATGCACCTCCCATTAATTTTAGGTTTTTATACTTTACTCAATGTTTATACTTTACTCAATGTTTAAAAATAAGACAGGTGGATCGAACAGGTCATCCACTGGGTATGAGCTGGATCTATCGACTCAACGAGTACACTAAGCAGACTCAAAATTCAAATCTCACCCAAGGTTTAGGATTCTTAAACCAATCCACAACCTGATGATGTTGGCTACTCAGACGAGTACCCTACTAGTTCTTACTTGGAAATCCTCCCAACAGGATCTCATTAACAGTAGGTTACGAATGAAAACGTCCAAAACCAATAGTTATGGCTTAAGGGAAAACATATTTAACCGTGCAATAGATTAAGAGGCTCAAACATTGATCGGCGTCTCTAGCCGTAACGACAACACCTTGTAACCAACAACAAATTATAGGCAAATAAAGCTGGCAAACGCTGGGATGCCTGCCTACCATTTCTCTACAAGGGTCAAAAGCAAGATAGACCCGCACACTAGTTGCGGGACCATACAAATCCCATTTAACTTAAGGTCACAGCAAGACAAATGCAATAGCAATCACTAACAAATGCTGAAAGTTTCATGTATCAATTTCCAACCTAATAATTAGGCCCTCAATTTTCCATTTTGGGTTTTAAATGTAATCCATTGAAAGATAAAAAACATGAATATCAGAGTTTTCATAAGAAGGGTATAAGAGAGACGTACTCTAGGATCCCGACAGGGAAGACATGGTGGCTGTCGCTCTCTTGAGACGTGGCACCAATGAAAGCCCCAGCAAGGCCGGACCCCGGGGTAATCACGATGTTGTCTGGTACACCCGTGAGGATGGTCTTCCCATGAACCATCAGGTTCCCATCGTTGATGTATATCTTTGGAATTACCGTCATCTTGGAATATCTGCTCAAGGAAGGGAAAAAAAACTTATTAGTTTCTCAATAAAATAAATTAATAAATAAACAATAAAAGCAAAAGCATGAAGACATGGCTAACGAAAGTATGAAGAAATTGCTGAAAAAAACCATAAAGAAAAAATAATTAAAAATAACAACTGAAACAAGAATACACGAGCAACCCAACGAACGAAGGGAGAGAAAGAGATGTGTTTTCAGTTTTGGTCTGACAAATGGGAACCATTAGAGGGCGTGGTAATAGAAGTGAAGATAGAGGATAGAGAGAGAGAGGGGGCCATGTGCTTTCAGTTTTGGTCTGACAAATGGGAACCATTCTCACACGTTAAAACTTAGGATTTATCGGTAAACATTAATCGTGCCCCATCGATGGATGTCCTAGTGGTGTGTCATATACCATACACGATCTTGAATACTTTCCTTTCCATCTTGCTTGCCTAAAAACACTTTCCTATTTCATCAAATAAATTTTAAAAAAAATTTATATAAGGTTGTAACTTTAAAATGTATATTTAAGCTGCCTCCCAAAAATCCATTGAAGAGGTTGTTTTAATGTTGAAGAACTCCTTAATTAATCATCTCAACATCAAGATGTATGAATATGAAAAAATAAAAATAAAAAATTTGAGAGTACCAAAAAATAGTGCATCTTTTAATACATAATCTCGACCATCCATTTTCAAGATTTTCACATATATATGGATCTACTTAGTTTGAACTAATTTTATAGTTTAAAATTTTTATAATTGGAGACAAAAATGTTTTCTCAGACCATCCTAAGAACTTTTTTCACCAAAATTCTTAAAGGTAAACCTTAATTTGATTTTTTACGTTGATGATTTAAAGTTGCAACTAAACAGCGCTTTACTCGTAAAAACCAAATAGATGGAGAAAAGAAAGACAAATGACCCTGAACTTCTTAGAAATGACCCCAAGAAAGACCCCTTTTTCCTCCAAACACGACCGTGGCAACTCTTGTCAAAGTAATGCTCCACACCTGAAAATTTTCCCGCTCTTTTTAAGTTATAAGATTATTTCCCTGACGCTAACAATAGAATTAGGAAAAGAAAAAAAAAAGCAAATTTCCCGTTTTCCATGGTGGGCAAACCTTACAAAAAGCGAAAGTTTATTTTCTTGGTTCTCTCACTAAACGATAAAAAGAAGAAGACGAAAGGAGTTTTTGGCTGCAGGGACTTTCGTCAGCAAAGACGTCTAAAAAGACACCAGTATCGGGCAGGAGATCTTAGAGTCATCTCTTCGCCTTTTCCCAAATAGTAACCCAACAATTTATTGAATAATACCATGAAGGTCCCAACAATTCTCCATAGCTTCACAGGGTTATAATGGTCATATCAGAAAAGTAAGGGGCGATTTTAGGCAACAAGAAAAGAAAAGCCTTTCAAAGATTCCAGATTTTACGCGAGAAACGTCTTTCCTTCTTTTTTCTGTTTAACCTTTTCACTTCATTTTTGGCGTCTCAAAATTGATGAGACGTCACGCTGGACTACGAGATCCCAACAAGAAGAACACAAGTCTTAATGTGTTTGTTTTTTCGAATCTGAGCAACGTCTCATTCCGTTGGGAAGCTATTGTAAGAAAATGAGATAAGGCAGATGAACAAAAATCCTCCGAGTGGCGATCAGCTGTAGAAGACGATGTAAAAAAAACTCGCATATATCCCAAAATTACTTAGCAACTCAAAAAATTACTGAAATAAAGACATGATTTCAGGCCAAGCGCCAAACTCATCCGGATTTTCACAACCTCCAAAGCACGTACGATCCACAATTCTAGATTGACTGGAGATCTCAAAAAATTTCGCAACAAAAATGAAATACACGATCGATCTAATGATCAGTTATTTACACACACAACAAAAAAGGAGAAGGATGTTACATGGAACATAATTATTCACCCCAAAATATTAGGAAAACTGTAACATCTCCAGAATTGTGGCATAAAGCAGCAAAACTAGATTAATCGAGAGGGTAAAATTCAATTACAAATAATATGATCCCAATCTTCGGGGTGAAATACCGAGAAGAAACATCAGAGAGTACATAAAAACAGCGATATGCAAAAATCAGTTTCAGTTTCAAATGGGAAAACGTAGATAAATCCTCATAAACATGGATTCACAGAGAAAACTCTATGATCTTAGTACAGAACTTCTCAAAATATTGAATAAACAAGGCAAAAGCTCGTGACTGATGCTTAAAATACACCGACAGTAGTGTTTTATGCGAAGCCATGTCAAAACAGTATAACTCTCATAAATTTATAGTTCTGGTTGGAAAGAAGTAAAACCACACAAAGTCGGTTAATTATTTAAAAACATCGATATCTTTATTACAAGATGCAAATCAATTGGAAAATAAGCACAACAAAGAAGCCCACTACAGAAACAGAAAGCTCAAATAGCATAATCTCTAAATATTTTCACAGCCGATCTTCTTCTAAGGTTTATAAATGTACCAAAATTTCTTAATTTTTCGAAAAAAGGCAACAATGTCATAAAATTTCGGAGCAATCAAACATCTATATTTTCAAATGAAGAAAAATAAAACTGATCACCGCATGTGCAAGACCACAATCAACTGAACACAAATTAGATTATCAAATTAACATGATCCGAACAAATTTCTTCAAAAATTTAGCATCAAAAGGGAAAAACATCCTGAAACTCACCTTTGATTGATCCGACTTCAATTGAGAAGTAGCCCTTCGAGAGATCGAACCATAAGAACAAAAACACTGAAAAATCCGCCCAAAATGGAGCGAAAACAGAGAAAAACCGCCAAACTAAAACGAAAGAGAAACACAAAACCCTAAACAACGAAGAGCATTCCGAAGAATGCCTTCGTATGTGGAGCAGCAAATTGTCACTGCAAATGCTCGCTCATCAGAATGTAGGTTCCAACTTTAGAGCTCGACGCATTATATACTCAGCAGGTGTTAAACATCGAGCAAGTACCACTATGAAATCCGAATGGGGTATGGACACGTGTCAACTCAGAGCTTTCGTCCGTCCATCCTCACGCGGGGGATACTTTCCCTGGGGTGTTAATCATGTTGTGTTAGGAGAAGTAACACGAGTGTGGACCCCACGTCATATATTCACGAAATGACCCCGTCCTTGCCTGCAAATGACAAAATGAAACCTGAATGACGTTTGCAATCCAGATTCGTGTTCGGCATTAGTGAAACTGACGAAATGACCCTCAATGATGACGGCGAGAACCCACAATCGTGCTCGGAAACCCAATCACCTCTCCAAATGATAACCGGAACCCGACTTTCTACGAAACCCTCTTCCTCGGACCCAACAAATCTTAAACCACGCTGTTATTTTTAAATTCGTCTTTTTGCACATAATCCAGGTTCGAGTGTGAAAAAGTTAATTTTTTAATACCAAAATACATTTATTTTTGTACGCAATTTTTCTCTCTAGCCTACTCACGCGCGGGGTTAGCAAGTCAATAAATCAGCTCACAATAAAATCCCAAACAAATTTTTTTTTTTTAAATAGAATAAAAAATACAGTTTGGCAATAATACTTCATATAAAGATCTCGTTAATATATCGGATTAGGCTAAAAAAATAGGATAAATTTATACTATTAGAAATTTTGAAATTTTAAAAAATAAAAATTATGTCAAAACCATCAATTACTAATTCATCTATAAAAACTTTATAATTACTAATTTAGTGGGGAGGCCTTACTCTTTTTTTTTCGCTTCTATATCATAATTTGCCCCACACTTTTGACAAGATAGTATTAGTAGGAATGAAAACCCAGCATGGTGACTAAGTGTGTAAGCTCTACTACAATGACCCAACCCTTTTCACGATATATTTCACACATATACTACTAAAATGACTTTAGGTCCCTAAGAAGCTAGTCTGGCGCTAAGGCTGCGGGACCCACGGTCGATCCATATTAAGTGTATCAATCTGGCTTCTTGTACCCAAAAAAATGGGATATGAATGTGTGCCGGACCAGCTTAAAGTCGCAAAAAATTTGGTCCGGCACCAATTATACTATACCATACCAGGTTAAGAGAGAAACTACATGAGTTATTAGACAAGACAATAGGGAGAAACTTAGATTAGAAAATGGAAAAAGTTTATATAGAGCCGAGGCTTTAAACAATCAAATTAAACCTCACCTCAAAAATTTAACAAGAAGAGGTTGTTTTGATGCTAAAAAATCCTCAAATTGATCATCTCGACATCAAGATGCACAGATATGAAAAAAAAATAGATTTCAAGTTTTGGAAATAGTATATCTTATAATGCATGTTTGGACTGTCAATTTTCAATATTTTTAAGTTTTCATAGATATGTTCGATCTACACTATTTTTAAGCTATAAATTTTATAATTAAATATGAAAATATATTTTAAGGCTATCACAAAGATTTTCAGTATTGAAACGACAATTCTCGACACTATTTAAAGATATGTTTTACTTTGATTGTTTAGAGCCTCAACTCTATACAAACCGCACCCTTAAAAAAATCGAGGTATTTTGCTTAAAAAATTAACTTTTTAACTTGGTAGGTGGGTGAAAAAAAAACGATCTTGATCATTTTTTTTTTGAGTAATTTAATGGGAATGACGAGTCTTGTTAAGTGACAATGGAAACCTAGATTTTAGCTGACGCTCAAGTAGTGCTACCACCAAGACCCAATCCCATTCTCCACTTTTGAAATTTAACAGTGCCATTAACACTGTGAGAAAATACCTAGAAAGTCGGGTCAAATAGGGCATCTATAATTTGGGAAAGTTTTCTATGCTCTCCCTACAACATAGAAGTTCTATCCTCCCCCTACCATCCAACCATCCATTTTTTATCAAAAGAGCCACTCACCGTTTGATCTTAGATCCGACGTCTCCAAGTATTTTATTTTTAATTTTTTTAATATAAATTTTCTTAATATGAAATTTGGTACGTGCCATCTTCTCATTGGGGTGCACCTATAAAAAATATTAACAATAATTATTCGATAAAGACTTCTTGAAATTTTTGGGGTATTTTGGTCATTTTATATTATTAAAAATAATTTTTTTATATTTTTCGTTGGTGCGAGTTTAATAAAAGAATAGACATCCAAAATTTGGTATGAAAATAATTTATAGAAAAAAAATTTAAAACTAAAATAATGTAAATACATGACATTGTGATTGGGACAATCCTAACTCTCCATTAAAAAATGGACACTTAGGTAAAAGGAGTGCTCTAGGGAAAGCTTTCCCCTATAATTTTCCCTTCGGAAAACTGCTCGATATTTGGCCACGCTTTTCCGGCGCCAAACTCGTTTTGAAATGAGCAAAAAGGACAGTTAATTTTGGCACATTTTTTCTTGGGTATGGTTTTGGCACATGAGCAAGGAATCTATGCTCACAAAGCGAATGGCTGTCCAACTAATGGATCAACGACGTTGAGAGAGTGGGACCCACAACTTGGGTTATTTCCCAGTTTTGGTGTGTCCCATTTTCTCCAATCACCATTAATCCTTTGATTTAGTGGTGATGATACCTATGACTATAGATTTATTTTCTTTGCTCTTATGAACCATCTTTGCACATTGCCTATCGTTGTTACTTTTTTTTTTAACACACTCGTTCTCTCTGCCTCATTATTATTATTATTATTATTGTTATTATTTTTTGACAAGGCGTAACATTTTTGTTCCATCAACAAAAGACAAAAACACTATAAAATCGTTTTACGACACTAGCCTAGCTTCGTCCTGTAAAAAGTTACAAAGACCATTCACTAAAGGAAAATTATTTCATACGGGGTGGAACGCATTTCTCCATATGCGGTCCATAAAGTGTAAAGCATCTATTTTAAAGATGGATGCAAGTAGGTCCATAAAGTGTAAGGCATCTATTTTAAAGATGGATGCAAGTAGGTGTTCCATTTAAAAACAATGAAAACTAACGGTCCAAATGTTTTCTTACTAGAATTATTATTTTTAATTTTTATAATTTATTTATTTTTTCATATTCATGATCTCCATATTAGATATTGCATGTCCTTATTAAGTTTTAAAATCCATTTCAAAATTAAATTTATTAAGAGGCCTGCAGTTCTACATATGTTGGCTTGGACGCATAGAAACCAGGTCTGTTACAACAATATACATAAGTGTACACCACCAGTTACAATTTACAAAGAATTACAACACTTTTTAGAACAATTACAAACTCTCAGGCCACCAAATTATTACTTGATTTCTAATCCTTCTTAGCCAACCGATCAGCGTCTGTATTCCTTTTCCCATGCACATGCTCAAAACAAATTTCCCTTCTCCTACACTGTCCCTTAATCCTCTTTTCTTTTTTTTTTCTCTTTTTTTTTTGACAAATAACACTGTCTCTTAATCCTCTTTTTTTTTTTGTTCTTTTTGACAAATAACATATTCCCGTAATCCTCTCAAATCAATCTCATGGCGCCTCCATTTTATTTTTACACCACTTTGTCACATTTAAAAAATCACCCTCCACTATGTTACTCAGCTTAAATTTGCTATTTTTATTCCCATCACCACTAACCTCAATTCGGCTTCATCTGCCACAACTATTCCAATTGGGCTACTATATGTTTTGATATTCTCCCATCGGAATCCCTTGTCGTCCCTTTAATTCTTGCTGGTCTAGGATTCTTGAAAGAACTTTCATAAAAAAAAATTAGCTTTTATATGTATCCCTCTTTTGTTGGCTCAAATCATTTGCCACTTTGTATTACCCTTGCTTTCCTTGTAATTATGAAAAATTTTTAGCCTACTAACACATGAACATCGATCCTTTGTTTTTTTGGGTAATTAAGTGGGGAAGACATGCCTCTACTCATTTGTTTTAAGTAAATTAAGAGTTAGTTTTTTTAATGTATAAGTGGGGTGATATTAGTGGTGGGAATGAAAACCACAACGTAGTAATTAGAGTATGGGGGTGCTACCACCACAACTCAAACCTCTTTCCTATGATCATCTATCTTTAAGATGGACGTTGTGCAAAGAGCAACAGACCAAAATCATATATCAACAATATAGAAAGAATTCCAAAAATTCGTTTCTTATTTTAAAATTTTTTTACTTTTCATATTCATAATCACCTTCACCTAGATCGTGAATCCCTAAAATTTTAAATAAAAAGTCCACCTTTAACATAGATTTCAAGGAGGGACGCATGTGTATATATGCATTGGCTCACCCCCATCCGTTAACCATTACACCAGTGTTTCAAAATCACCGATCCAATCCGAAATCGGGCGATCCGGATCGGGTATCGGTTATAACCGATCCAAATGCAGTATCGGTAAAACCGGGCGGTTCCTACTTTTTAATTTTTCAATTCGGTTTTTTTATGAACTCACCCTGGTTTTTTTGAAATGTGATTTATGCCACTATACTCCCCCTGCGTGATTGACAAATTTTTGCCACCTTGCTCTCCACTTTACTCCCCCCACGTGATTGACAAGTTTTTGGCACTTTGCTGTCACAACCCAAGAATTTACAATACTGATATTCCTGAGATGTGACAGTCAAAACATATATACATCTCTTGATAGGACAAATTTACACTGACGAATTCTTACAAAGTAACAAAAAAAAAGCTTAGACACAACTACAATATCTTCCAAAGTTGCCCTTGACGAGTACTCAAAATGAAGCCGCAGTTATCCTGAAAAATGTTTACCATAGTTTGATGAGTTTGGTTACTCAGTAAGTGATCATCATAATCCTAAAAATAATCATGGTTGAAAGATATCAATATTTTCCAAAATGAGATCTATTAACAGAAATGCATCAACAGTTTCACTTT
>NW_006497610.1:2299623-2363072 GCF_000471905.2 Amborella trichopoda | reverse complement strand
TATTATAGTTAGTTAGGTTATAATAATTTGAGTTTTTTTAGCGGATTAGGGTTTTCTGCCAATTCGAGATTTTAGTGGCCAATTTTTCATCGATTTAGTTAACTCTTTATTGTAGTCCATATATGATTATATACTTAAACCATGATAATTCTATGATTTATTTTGTGTGATGTAAATTTAATGGTCAACATAAGTTTATGCAGGGAAAGAACATCTCAATATTCATAAATTGATGAAAACAATGGAAGCTAATAATGTAGTACCCTCATTTCTTATTGAATTCCTAAAAAACAACATTTATAATGAATTTTAATAATTTTTTCAGAATTTTTTGAAGCTTTAATCCGATCGATTCAGTCGATTCTCGATCCGGATCGCCGATTCACAGATCCGGATCGATTTTTGAGGTGCTCGATCAGGGTCACCGATCCTCTTTTTAAACACATTGCATTACACTGATCTTATACATCATGATCATATCAAGCCTAAGAACCTCTGAGAACTCCTTCCCTGTTCCACCCCATTTAGCCGCTGGCCTTTCTATTTTTTCAACCAAATTCCTTTTTTTTTTCACAAAATTTTTTGGAATTAGGGTTGGTAATGGGCCAGCCCGTCCCTAGTCCTCAAAGGGACAACCCAGGCCCAGCCTAGCCCGGATTGTGCCAAAGAGGCCTTGGCCGAGGACTGGCACCAAACCTATCAAGGCCGGGTTGTGCTGTGTCGGGCTGAATATGGTCGGCTTGTCTGAAGCTCGGCCTAGCCCTACCTCGACCGTGTTTAGCCCGGCCTAGGCCTGAGGCCACATCTTGTATCGTAGACCTAGTTTTTTGGGCTGGGCTTACCAAACCGGGCCAGGCCACCTGACCCATTGCCAACCCTAATTGAAATCCCTTTCCTATTTTTCGTTAGTTTAATTTTGAGTTGCCATAATGTAACTTTCAGAACCGAAGATCTAATCATGTTGAGGGCCACACATACCAAATGTCCAATTGGTGTACCAAAAACTTTGACTACTATGGCCCCAATTGGGTTACTTCTGTGGTAACATTCAATCCTCCATTTCTCCTAAAAAACGGCTTGGCTTTCATTTTCCTAGCCATCATGAGGTCAGAAATATCTCACCTACTCCATTCATCATTGCACAGAAGTTAGAAATAACCAGTCCCAAAATTGATTCCAATTAATTATCCAAAAAGACATTTATCTCAAGGTTAATGCAACCGTTCCCTTATTTGCAACCTTACATAAACTTTTTTTTTCTTAGCTGTTTTAAATTATAAAAAGAAAAGCAGTGTTATTGTTAAAAAAAAAGAGAAAAAAGCAAGGCGCTTCTCACAATAAATTCCTAGATTTGTTATTCAATAAAAATAACAAAAATATACTTAAGAGATAAAAACTTAGATTGTAGTTATATTTTTAAATTTCAAGATACCTATTAAAATGCACATGGTCATGAGTTAGAATAGTTGAAAAAGTTGAATTATTGAAAAATTAAGACTATTTTGATATTGAAAAAGTTATATAGAGCCGATGCTCTAACAATCAAATTAGAGTCTACTTCAAAAATTTCACTAGAAGAGGTTGTTTTGATGCTCAAATATCTTCAAATTGATCATCTCAACATCAAGATATATGAATATGAGAATTTTTTTTTTTTTTTTCAAGTTTTGGAAATAGACATGAGAAGAATAAATAAATTTCAAGTTTTGGAAATAGTGCATCTTGTAACACATTTTTTTACTGTCAATTTTCAAGATTTTCTTAATCTTTATTGTTTTTGAAGCTTTAATTAAAGATGAAAATATATTTTAAAGCCATCAAAGAGATTTTCAGTATTGAAATCACATTTCTCGACACTATTTGAAACCACAAGTCCCGGCTCTATACAAAGTACAAACCGCACCCTTTTGATAAAGATAAAGTTTATGTAAGGATGCTATCTTATAATGTAGAACTACGTATGCCCTTAAAAAATCCATCGGAAAGGGTAGTTTTAATGTTGAAAACCCTTTGATTGATCATCTCGATATCGAGATGTATGACTATGAAAAATAAAAAGATTTTAAGTCTAAAAAATAATGCATTTTACAACATATTATCTACACCGTTTATTTTCAAGATTTCCATATGCTTATTGATCTACTTGGTTTTAACTATTTTTGAAATTTAAAATTTTATAATTAGATATAAAAATAGATTTTAGATAATCTTAAAAATATTTTACATCAAAATTATATACTATGATAAAATTTGAAAGTGCAACTTACCTCTACACCTACGGATGCATCGGTATGCCACCAGAACCCCTTTGATAATTTGTATTTAAAAATTATCAAAAGCTCATGCCCTTCGTCTTTGAAGAGGGAGCAACTTCACGGTATCTCGGCTGTACGAAAACTGGAACGGTGAAGACGATAAACGCCGTCAGCAGACTAACACCCCCGCATGGTACAATGAACCGCGCCATCCCCCTTGGAGGAAAGTTACGTACCATAAACCAATTGAAACATGACACGTGCAACAGAAGTCAGTTCGTATTTTGTACAGAGCGTTAGCACACAGGCAGGGGCCATCGTCGGTCGTCACAACCACTCATCCTTGGACACGTGTATAATGTTGGCCTCAAATATGACAAAATGGGAATATTTCGAATATTCCATCAGGAGACCCTCACATGATCCTTCGACCTCCACATATGTTTCCATGCGGTTTGGCAGCCTGTTTGGATGGTAACGTCCGCCCAGCAAAACCTTCCACATGTATTTTTTTTTTTTACTGGGATGAATGGGGCGGATCATTCACTTTCTCATATGTGTCGGATTATTGGATCAATTATCTGGATCGCATCTGCATTGATCTGAATTGAATTGATGATATAGAAGGAAAATTATAGAAACCCTTCAAAAAAAATTCTACTTTCTAGGCAATGTCTCCCAAAACTTTTGATACTATACTATTACTCTCAAAATTGTTTATTTTTACATTCGAAAATTATTATTTTTTGTACTTTCCCTACAACATAGAAGATATATACTTCCCCTTCCATCCAGCCATCCAATTTAGATCAAGTGAGCTATTAACTGTTTGATCTAGATCCGATGCCTCAGAGTATTTTATTTATATATTTTTTTTATGTTTTACAAATTGTAAGAAAATGAAATTTGGTACGTGTCATCTTCTCAATGAGATGCACTTAAAAAAAATATTAAAAATAATTTTTGGATAAAATATTATGATCAAAATACCCTTTGAATATTTTATTTTATTCAAAAATTTTTAATATTTTATTTTATTCAGAATTTTTAAATATATTTTGGATATTTTATTTTATTCAAAATTTTTTAATATATTTTTTACAAGTGCGAGTTTAAGAGAGGAGTGACGCCCAAAATTCGGAGTCAAAAGAATTTGTAAAAAAAATTAAAAAAATAAAAAATAATGTAGAGATATGACATTGTGATTGGGGCCATCACAACCGTCCATTTAGAATAGATGGTTGGATAGGGGGAAGTATACAAGTTTTATGCAGTAGAGAATGCATAGAAAGCTTCCCCTTTACATCCACCTCCAAGGAAAAATAAATTAAATTTTTGGACCAAAATACTCCGTAGTTTAACCCACATTCCTAAATTTTGAAGCCTGACATGTGGCGGTTTGGCACATTTTAATGTGCCGAGCCGACTTCTGACAAAAAGTGCTAGTTCGACACGAAAAGCTTATAATATTGAAATTCTGCCAGTCTGGCACAAAATGTGTTAGACTAGCTTATATTAAAATTGTCACTCCAAAACATTTTATGCCAAATCGATTCCTACACTCAAGTTGTGTCAGACGGATTTGTTGGGAGTGAGAAATGTGGGTATTTTGGTAAAAAAAAAATCAACATGCTCAGAAAGGTAGATGCAAACAGTTTTGGGATCAATAGTGTGGTATTAGAGGCACTAGAGGGGGTTGGGAAGGGGGCGGGGGTTGGGGTAGAATGCTTAGAAAGTCCAATACTTAAAAATAAATAAAAAAGATAAAAATTAAAATAAGAGTTTATAAGGTGATGATTTAAAGTGGGTCTAAAAAAATATTCGATAAGCTTAAAAAAAAAAAAAAGTTTATATAACATCATATTTTACAAGGAACTAGACCCCCCCCCCCCACTGAAGCTATTCCAAAACCGGTTCTATCTTTGATTGATTCCCATTAGGGGTGGTAATGGACCCGACCAGGCTTGGGACCTGATGGGTAGACCCAACCTTATGTCTGTGTATGGTTTCAAAATTTTGGACTCAAATACTATTCGGGTTCGGGTCTAGCTAGACCCAACCAGTACCTGTAGTCATAGGGTATATGATAGAAATCATGTGTCTTTAGGCATGCATGAGGTGTTCATATTTTCACAATATTGACAATATTTCAGTATTATTGGAAAAAAGGAAGAAGCTCATAGCCATAAGTTATATGATGGTAAAAAAAAGAAAAAAAAAAGAAACTCATAATCATAAGGTGGAAATTGACACGATCAGACGCAGGACTTGATGGGTTGGGTATAGGTCAAAATTTTGGATCCAAAAACTATTCGGGTCTTGATCCAATCAGACCTGACCCGACCGTATTCGACCTGCTGCCACCCCTAATTCTCATCCAAATTAGTGATAAAAAAAAAAAAATCTCAAGATTTAAGAACATTGCTCGAAGCTAAATTTGGCAGCTCGACAGCTTGAGCCAAATTGCATGATTACTCTTAAAAACCTGGGGACAAATGTAGCGCTGCTTTGTCGGTCTCTTGGTCGGTGGTTACCATATGTCTGGTAATACACTAATGACTGGACCATTTCTCAAGTATTAGATTGATTGGGAACTTAGTTTTATCAAGAGACGTAGCTGTCATCCGAGAAGTATCATTTTCAGTGGATTTCGGCCGAAATTTAGCTACCTATTATCACCGAAATTTCGGTTACTAGACGCCAGAAACGGTAGGAGACAAAAAAATGAAAATGACTGGGATGGCCTGTTGTCAGTGGGCCGGGTTTTGCGGTTCCGTGCTGTGCTTGTTAAGATCTGCAATTATTGGATGGGATCATACTACAGTGGTGTATGATTCATGATTAATGGTTTAAACATCGAATACAATCAGGTAAGATCGATTAACGGCTAGGATAGATTGAGCTCCTCAGTGGATACTCAATCAAGTGGTAATCCCACCGTCCTTTCTCGAGGATCAATGGTGGATGCAATGAAGTACAGCACATAGCGCTGGTGTATGATGTACTTTCACTTTTTGGCATTTATTCCAATGATAAATTATTTCCTTTTCTCGATGTGGACGAGAAATTATATTTGTTTTTTTTTTTTGTCAATAATTTTCTTTGCGTTTTTACCGCAATTTGCCCCTTCCTACTTTCCACGCAAGCGTCCAACCCTTCGATATCGTGTCCACGTCAGCAGGCCTCGGTGTCGCAACCCGACTAATCTCCTTCGACACGTCGCCGTAGTCCGGACAAATGCCTCACTTGGGCAGTGGACCCACCTCCGGTGCCTAAACCCGGGACCACGGTAAGAAGAACAAATGCCAGACGGCCACGTGTGCGGCCCAGATCCACCGAGAAGGAACACGAGTATTACTTAATTGGTGATTATATTTTGATTCTTCATGATTAAAGCTTTCGTTTAGCGGTTGTTTAATCAGCAATACCATATTAATGGACGGTTCAGATTTTCCTGCTCCAGTAAAAATGACACGCGTTGCGCTTGAATAGGTTCCTCTTGCCGTATTTATTTTGTTGTTTACAAGATGATGGGTGTGTCAAAATTGGGGACATTTTGGGTAAAGTTTAGGACGGGTGCTTAATAAATTAAGGGCGTGAGAAGAAGGCAGATTAAACCACATCCACTAATCGGTCAAAATGTTTGATTTCGTGGATTTCTCTTTCTTGGGATTGCCAAGTTCGAGATTCTCTCTCTCTCCCTTTGGGGGTAGGGCGGAAATAGAAGTGTGTTGCCCTTTTTCTCTCTCTCTAACGGAGCTTTGGAAAGTTCAAGGTACGCTCTAAGTGGCTCCTGAAAGTATGTATGACGTCACTTTTCTTTTGAATGGTTGGTAATGGGATGAGTTTCTCTCTAGGTTTTCTTTTGAATGGTTTTTGTATGATGGGTTTCTCTCTCTAGGTTTTTTTTGAATGGTTTCTCTATGATGGGTTTTTCCTCTCTCTAGGTTTTGTTAAAAATGAGTTCGAGATCATTGATCTAGGGAAGCTTTTTCTGTTTAAGAAAAAGTTTGGAGATTCTCACTCATAGAGAAATAAAACTGAGGGAATGTGGAATGATAAAAGTGAGGGAGAATGAAAGAGAGTGGATTTAAATAGTTGCAATGAGCTTTATGTCATGTGCTCATTGGTTTTATATACACATTGGGTCGCACTAGTGCATTATTGTTGTTCCTGTGGTGCATGTCTCGACACAAATTTGTTTTGGTCACAAAGGTGGTCATATGTTATCTCAGAGAGAGAGAGAGAGAGCAAACATGGTAATAGATAATAGACAAGTGGATTACTTATGCCATCTGTATCAGAAAAAGGAATGGAGTGGTAGATCGTTTGAGTCATTTCAGCTGTCCTTTTTGTGCTAAGTCTCAGAGACGTGGCATAAGCGAAACTGATGTTTTTGATATGAGAAGAATCTTCTCCATACGTTGGTATAAATCTCGATGACAAATAGACGGAGAACATTAGCAATGCTGCAACTCGTTATTATAATCTCTTCTTGTGAGTGAGTGGCAGTGTTCGTGAAATCGAATCGGAACAGTTAAGAAGATATGGGTCGACAACAGTATAACCGGCCTAACAGTTAAATCGATCGATTCAACTGTGCTAATCGGATAAGTCCCAAGGCGGTAAAAAAATTGTTGAAAGAAATACAAAAGATATAAAAAAATATACTAGACTCTGTAAAACATATAAATAATGATTAAAACAAAATGCATTCAAATAAAATTGAAAATCAATGAAAAAAATGGATTTTAAAGGTGCCTACGGGTATTTTTAAAAACTTTCGAGAAAGATGGAAAAATATAAAAGTGAGTATTAATGACCAAAATAATTTCTAATCTTTACTATAATGCAAAGAATATTAATAAATGTATTACAAATCAAACAATTTATTTTTGGGATTTTATATACATTTATTTGATTTTTTTTTTTTTAAAAAAATACTAGTCGATCACCAAAACCGCCTTAAACCGGAACTGGGTGGTTACCGGTCAAATCACCTAGGTTTTCCAACATGGGTGAGGGGTATCTGATCCTTAAGTTGGTTTGATAAATATTTTACTGAACCCTAGGGGAAATGGGAAAGAATAATCAAGAGTGCGAAGTTTTGTCTAGACACTGTTTCTTCACACTATGGACTATAAGAAACCATAGTCATCACCATCCATAGAAGACATAGACCGTGATGAAGAGAGAAAGGGAGTGAGAGCCTTCTCTAGGGTCATCGTCCCACTCTTCCTATCACCGTCCATCACTCAAATGGATGGGGATAACCTTGCGGTCTGAGATTTTTACATAAGGTGGTCAATTGTGATGTACTTTCTATTTTTACATAAGGGATAACCTTCGTATCTTATGAATTTATTCAATGAATGAATGATTCATAACTTTTGAATTAGTTTCAAAATACCCATATTAATACAAAGCTATGGAGTTGGAACATTTATAAATGGGCAGAATGTTAAATACTTCATCTATAATATGTATTTAGATAAAATTTCCTTAATTTGAACAGTACAAATTGATTTTTATTTTTGTTTAACCGTAAAAAAAATGACCATTAGAGGGAAAAGAGTTGACACACTCATTTGTTCTAGATGTGGGGATGTGCATTTTAATGATAATGAACAAGAAATGTCAACCCCAATTCCTTTCTAGTTAAATCACTTAGGAGTGAGTATGACATGCAATTTGAGGCTTGAGTACCCATTTCCATGACTTTCAAGATTGTCATTACATGGCCCATAATTTGGTTTTGATTGTTGACTAAGAGCACTAGAACAATTATTGATCCATTTATAATTATAATCCATTATTTCTTCTTTTCTTTTATTTTGGCATACCAATCAAATACCAAGATTTGGAAGTTTTTTATGGGTAAAACTGCACCCTCGAGGGTCCACTAGGACACGTGAGGGCGCATCCAAGTGGCATGACACGTGACCAAATGATTGGCATTCATCTAAGTGATAATGCACCTTAGCTTATTAGATGGTGGGTCACATTGGGCCTGAATTATCAATTACCCTATAGATGGTGGTCTGCTTGGGACGCCCAAGCTCTAAGCTCCCTATGGTTTAGTAAATGTGATTTGGACAATAATTGAGTATTCTTATTTATAAATGTAGTGTTTACTATATCGGTTTAAAAAGGTGTTGTTACTATACATATTTGTACAGTTCTTGTATAAAAGTGGAGAATGGGTCAAATCAATGCTCGCAAACTCGGCCTGTCCAACATGGATCCGGCAGGTCAAACCGGAACCAGGTATTGGCCGATTCAATTTTGGCTGGTTTTGGTAGTCCGGCTGGGTATTTTTAAAAATTATCAAAGAAATAAAATCCCAAAAAATAAGAATTTTGTTTGTAATGTGTTTTTGTATTTTTTTTTTTTTTTCGACAGAATAGAAAGTATTTTAGCCATGAATACTTATTTTTTACAGTTTTCCATCTTTATGAAAAAATTCGAAAACACTCTCGGGTACAAATCAATTTTTTAAAATCCATTTTTTCTTACTACTTTTCAACTTCATTTGGATGTGCTTTGTTTAATCATGCTTTTAAATATATTTATCATATTTTTTTAATTTTTTGTATTTTTTAACACTTTTTGAACCGGCCGGGACTTGCTCAATTAGGCCGTTTGAACTAAACGATGTACCGATTACTCGGACCTGGCCCTTGGTCGGTATCTAAGGCTGATTCTATTTTTCAAACACTAGGTAGAATAAAGGATGTTTATATGGACACTGACACGAGTATTCGTATTTACAAATGTTGTGTTTAGTCTTTTTGTTCAAAAAGGTGTTATAGCTAGACATATCTGTACAATTTGCGTACCACGTGGGGAATGGGATATAAAATAGATGATGGTAAGTTTGAAATTTGATTGAGCACGTCCATAACGTATACATATTTGTTCCATATAGCTAGGTGTGCCTAAATATCAATGAATGTCAAAGTATTCATGTATTGACAAAACGATGAAATGTTGTGATGACAATGAGTTGACTCTATGAGTAAGCAATATAGCCTTTAGATAGTATTCTAACCCGCTAAATGGGTGCCAATGGACCCGTCCCCAACGCGGGATTCGAGGGCTAGACCCGATTCAGGTCTAGGTATGGATCCAAATATTGGACCCAACCGGTTGGGTCAGGGTCCAAATCTTGGACCCAAATACTATATTTAGGTCTGGGTCCCATCGGGTTTGGATTTGAAAATATTTTTCGGGTTCCAATATATGAAATGTATTTAAATATTAGTTAAAGATATAGATATTTTAATTTTTTGGGTCAAGTCTGATCAGGTCTGGGTCTCACACTACACCTTTGGATCTAGGTCCGATAGGGTCAAGGTTCCATATCATTTTTTCGGGTCCGGGTCCGATCCTGGTCCTAACCGTTGCCACCGCTGCGCCGCCAATGAACGTAGCTATGAAATTATGAACTCAACGACTCAATGTCATTGAGTTGATATAACAACCTTGGCCAATCCGAACTTTATATATTGTCAATCAAACTATAACTGCTAACCCCATGTTGATTTATTGTAGTAGCTTAAACTAGTGTTTGTTCTTATAAAATTTATTGCCTCTTGGACATGAGCTTATAGGTTATAGAAGTAATTAAGAAACTCTTGGGAGCGGTGTTCGACTACTCAGGTGAGCCAACTCAGACTCGCCTAAGTAATTTGGGCTTGCAACCCTGGCAAGTCGAAGTATCCCTGAGTTGAGTGGTCCCACTTGGGGATCTTAAAAAAAGTAATAAATTTATTTATAATTATTTAATTATGTTTTTTATGATTTTGGTAAAGATTGGAAAGTGTTTTGGCCAATGAATATTTGTTTTACATGTTCCCTTCTTTTTTGAATTATTTTTAAAATACCCCTATCAAAAAATGATATTTTGTTTTTAAAATTCATTTTTTGACTACTTTTTTTAATCCCATTTAAATATGTTTTGTTCAATTTTACTTTAAACATATTTTTCCTATTTTTTGGATTTTGTTTTTTTGTATTTTTTAATACTTTTTGGCTAGGTCAAAACTAAGCCCAACTCGGGCCGAGTTACTCGGACTTTGGATGAGTACCTAGCCTGAGTCGATCTTTCTAACACTGCTTGGGAGTGTGTAAATACCCAAAAATTGGATTAACCAAAGATGTTTTAAATTCAAAGAATGACCTATAAATTCTGAATGTTTTTTTTGTTCATCTTCCCTTTCTACAAATCGCCAACAATCAATGACGTTTTCACAAAGATTCGGAGACAAACTTCACCGGCCACTCCACTAGAAATGGGATGAGAATGATCCAAACTAATATGCAAGAATATGGTATAATATAAATGGACGAACATATAAAAACAAGAATAGGACCAAAATAGATCAAAAGTGCCACAAAGAAGGCAAGGCAAAGGTGGAGTCGATGGGTACCTGTCGACTAAAAGAGGAGGAAGAAAGACAGAAAAATCATGGAAAACAAACAACTCTGACCTTGCTTTGTGTTCTATCAATTGCAAACCTCATGCTAAAGGGGCCATATGTTTATTATCCTCATAGCACTAAATATTGTAGGCCTAGAGATTTTCTTGATTTGACTTGGTTGCTAGTCTGGGGTTCTCAAATATAATAAAAGAACTGGGGTGCCATAATTATTCAAAAGAAAATTTATCAAAATACACCTAAAAGATGAACTTATTTTATATTTATCATATCTTCTAATTCAATTGAAAAATTCCGTCGAAATACAATATCATAAATCAGAATAATTGAAAGTGGGTAAAATATTAAACAGCACATTAGTGTACTTTGATAAATTTCGTGTCGAAAATTTCGATAACTGAAGTTCTCTACATGTTAATGTTATGTAGGGCCTTGTAGAATTACAACTGCGAACGAAGTGGAATTCGAGGCTGTATCGCAAGGATTCCATACATGGGAGTGTGCATACCTTGCATTATTGAAGGTTACTATGTAAATGTTATAAATTGGAGCAATCATGTAACTAGGCCACCATGACGTTTGAGAAGAAAGTGGATGAGAGTTTTGAAACTATGTGCAAGTTTGCAAGTTTCATTTTAGCATGTTTATAGAGAGGCTAATGATATTGGTGCGAAGCGAGGAGTTGAATCACATTCCAGTTAAATCACATTCCCCTTTAGTATCTGATGTGTCGCTTTCTTCAAAGCATTATACTTAATCATTGATTAATAAAAGTTAGTAATATTGTCAAAAAAAAAAAAAAGTTTTCTGCAGTTAAAAAATGACTTTGAAAACTTGAAAATAACCTGGCTAATATCAGTATTTCCATAGAATCCATAAAGGGAAAATACAAATAAACATCAATTACAATATTTCATAAAGATTTGAAGGCAAATTTGTTCAAGATAACGCTAGGAAATATGGGGATGAGAATGCTTCAAAGCAATCTACTAGAATGTAGCATGCATATAAATGGACGAACATGCGCAAACAAAGAACAGGACCATCATATATCAAAAGAGTGCCACAAAGATGAAACTTGAAAAGATGGTGCGTACAATTGATAAGAGATTGAAAATGTGGAGGTGCCACTGGCCTTCTTGTGGTGCCTAGTGTTTGAGCTGTCCAAAGATCAGATCTTTGTCTCTCTTTCCATGTTGTGGGTTATCATAAAATGACCCCAAGTGGAATGTGTGCACAAAATGTTCTTGAATATTGCTTTAACCAAGTAATAACTGTGAAGAAAATTTATCCTAGGTGTGAAACTTTGTATTATAGAAGCAAGGTGCACCTCAAGAACTCATCCTAAAAAGTTGCTTTGGCTCCCTAATTAATCGTTTTGGCTTCAAGATGTATGGACATGAAAAACAGCTTTCAAGTCTGAAAATAATAATTTGTAAGAAATTATCAATTTTCAGGGTTTTCAAGTGTTGAAAGATTTACTTGATCCACACCATTTTTAGAATTTGGAATTTTATAATTAAGGATAGAAACATATTTTCAGCCCAACGTTATTTGCGTATGTATATCTATATTGATATATATCATTATGAAGTATGTATATCTATATTGATATGCATCATTATGAATACATAATGAGATAGGTATATATATGGATCTATATATCTCTTAGGTGTCTCTTGATTATGATAAGATTAGTTAGTAGTTATCCATAACTGTTGGTATTTATCTTTAATTGTTATTGGCCGTATATTTATACGGGTCGTGTATATTCTTTATGAATAAATCAATAAACAAAGAGTTCTTTGCAGTATTCTGAAATAATTTTTTATGATGGCCTAAGGCCCAAATATACAGAAATACAGTTTCTAATATAATATCAGAGCAAGGTTCTGTGTTATCTTCTTTTCGCCTTCTATGATCAGCGCTTGGGCCTAGTTTCTCTCTCTAGGTTCTGTGTTATCTTCTTTGCGCCTTCTGTGATCAGCGTGTTTCTCTCTCTAGGTTCTGTGCTATCTTCTTTGTGCCTTCTGTAATCAGCGCTTGGGCCTAGTTTCTCCTCTAGAAAGGATCTCGAGAAGTTGAGTTTCTTTATTTTATTTATTTGACAGCTACACTCAGCTACGCTTTGAGAGCAAAGTTTTTCTTTTTTTCTCCGTGCCACTAGAGGAAACAAGATCAAGATACTTTGTGCCACCTGAGCCTTTTTATCATCCTTTTGGGCTTGAGGCCCATCTATGCATAACAGTTTTGCAAACTTATCTTTCATTTCTGTTTTGTTGTGGATTTTGATTTGATGATAAAGAAAAAGCTGGTGCCTAATTTTTGCTTGCAAATCTCCTCCAAAGGTTTTTTTTGTTAGCAAATCTCCTTGCAAGCAATTCAATAGCTCGTGCCTGATTTTTGCAGCAAATCTCTATCAATTTTTTTTGCAAGCAAATCTCCATACAGTTCAAAACTATTTCTATTGGCAATCTCCATCAACAAACTGTTGTACCAGTTTGTGTGAATCTTAGTCAAAGCAACTGCGTGAATTCTTAGGTGGCTGCAGAGGTGTTTTGCTACCCACAATCTTTATTCACCTCTAAAAAAAATGGCCTCTAAAAACTGCTGATATGCACTGTCTGCCGAGTCTTTCTTCAACTCTCTACCGAGTCATGCTTCAACTATCTGCAAGACTCTCTGCAAAACAACCTTTGTCTTTGTTCTGGCCTGTGTTTTGGACTGCAAGTTGTTGAATCTGTCTCAGATCCTTACCAAGTTCTGTTGGCTCTTCAAAGAGACCACTGCTTTCTCTGTGCTTCTTTTTCAAGCAAGAGACTGTGCTTCTTTTTCAAGCAAGAGACTACTGCTTCCTCTGTGCTTCTTCTTCAAGCAAGAGACCACTGCTTTTATTGGTCACACCATGCACATGAAGACTTATGCAACTTATTGTTCAAACTCCAACTGCTTTGTATAAAAACATCGTGAGTTTGAAGGAGAGTATTAGAGTATGTTTATTTATATTGATGTACATCATTATGAATACATAATGAGATATGTATATTTATGAATATATATCTATTAGGTGTCTCTTGATTATAATAACATTAGTTAGTAGTTATCCATAACCATTTGTATTTATCTTTAATTGTTATTGGCCGTATATTTATACGTGTATTGTATATTCTTTATGAATAAATCAATAAACAGAGAGTTCTTATTTTGAAATAATCTTCTTTGGGGGCTTAAGGCTCAAATATACAGAAATATAGTTTCTAACAAACGTAAAAGTGTCTCACACCAAAACTAGTTATATTTTTTATTTGAAAAAATACTTGTTATTATTTCCAAATAATATATTTTAATTAATATTTTCTTATGTTTTAAATAAAGAGAGAATGTTGTGAATTTTCTAGTCCCATAATAAATAGAGTAGGAAAGAGTGGTATTTATAGAGAAATGCTCTCCTGCCTTCTGTTCATAGAACAAAAGAAAGAGTTATGCTGCATGTGCGGAGCATACGAAGCTTGTGAAGTGCAAGCGCAGTTGCAAGAGTGCTTGGGCACATTGAGACACACTCTGCATTTCGTATTGGCACAAAAGCACCCTTAGCCTGTGCGGGTGCAGGCCAGGCTCATGAGTCAAACCATTTTTACGAGATTTGATCAGGACTGGACTGCACATTGGCTGTGTGTATGTGGCACAATGGCTAACCAGGAGTTAGTTTAGGTGTGGTGGTTTGTGACTGTTGTAGCAGTTCATGGCCATTGGGTGGTGACTACACTATATTCCAATAGTACCCAACTAATCTCTCCTCCTACTTTTTTACCCAAAATTCCTTATGGTTCTCTCTTTCTAAAATTCGAGCCCACTTTCTCTCTCTACACAGTTAACTCTGGTGGTTTATAGGCTCGCCCTTTTCATGATTCTGGTTTACTTTTTTACACCAATGAAGGGGCAAATACAGTATTGAGGCAACAATAATATATGATATACGGTACATCACTGTATTATATGGCAAGACCCCACACCACCGTTGAAAATTATTTTGGAGGAGCTAAAGCCCTTGATGGTGGAGATCAGATCCTGCACATGTCAACATAAGCTTCTGTCTCTTAGGATCATGGGTCCATATGGCAGACTATAAGCTTCTGTCTCTTAGGATCATGGGTCCATATGGCAGACTTTGACACATGCACCATGGAAACAATGTCGTCAGTCGTTATATTTTTTTCAGAAAAGAAAGGTTGAAACCCTTTAAAATATCATTAAAGAGGTCAAAAATTATAAATTGAATTTAAGGGTGCTTTGTACATTTCTATATCCATCAGGTACTTCCCCCTTGGTTTCTTGGTAAGTTTCTCGTATTTTTGGTTTTAGATTGAGTTCAAGACATTTTTTTTTTTTTTTTTTAACAATATTACTTAGCTTTTATTAACTTCATGGGGAATTACCAGACAATTATAATGAATATCCAATTGCTCCTCTCCTAAACGCGCTGCCAAACCATTTACCTCGCTGTATATATGATTGAAGGAGACTGCTATCGAATTGCATATATCCCATAGCTTCCATCACAAAGCTTTTACTCTCCAAAGGGGCCTGGATTTCTTATTGCACCCGTTCATGAAATTGTGGGAGTCCCCTACAACAATATATACATTTGTAATATGTCTTGGGTATAAAAGTTTAGGAACTTGGACCACTGCGCACATCTCTGCCTGATTCGCAGTGCCATAACCACACCGGCCAGTATATGAGAAGATAATTTCCCCATTACAATCTCTAACAAGTCCTCCATAACCAGCTGGTCTGGGTTCTCTTGGGAACTCTCATCAAAATTTAGTTTTAGATATCCCGGAGGAGGCGGTTGCCAAGTAGCTGTCAGCCACCTTAAGAACATTTAGCTTGACCAGATTGTGACGATTATAAACTTCCCCTTGAGTTCAAGACATTTTTGGGGTTCTGTTCAATACTTTGAAATTATAAACTTGTCAAGCTAGATATTGAGGCTTAACGACTTAGGCTTTCCAAGGTTCCATGAGAAACAGTGTTTGTGCAGCATCCTCAATCTCAAACAAGCCTGATTTTTCATATATTACCTTTTGAAGTTAAAGTGTTCTGTACTTTGAAGTTAAAGTAGTACCTTTTTTTTAAAAAAATTTCTCTGGAAATTCATTTATTTGGGGGAAATTAATTAAGACAAGACTGACTTTTCAAATATTCATGAGCATGTGTCTTTTGATGGATATTTTTGAAATTGTATTAAAAGATATGGCGTTTGAAAGATATTTTTGAAATTGTATTAAAAGATATTTTTGAAATTGTATCAAGAACCAGGGAAATCTAGCGTTTGATTCCCATATTTAGTATATTTATATTAGGGAAAAGTATATATAAAGCCGAGGCTCTAAATAATCAGATTTGAGAATTTCACTAAAAGAGGTTGTTTTGATGCCCAAATATTTTCAAATTGATCATCTCGACATCAAGATGCAAGGAAATGAGAATGGATTTCAAGTTTTGGAAATAATGTATTTTGTAACGCATTTTGGACCGTCAATTTGCAAGATTTTCAAGTTTTCATAGATATGTCAATCTACACTATTTTTGAAGCTTTAAACTTTATAAATAAATATGAAATTATATTTCAAAGCCATCACAAAGATTTCCTGTATTGAATCCACATTTCTCGACACTATTTGAAGGCAGGCTCTAATTTGATTGTTTAGAGCCTAGGTTCCATACAAACCGCACCCTTTATATATATATATATATAGAAAACACTACGCAATGCCTATAGGCGAAAATAAGCAGTGATTTCGCCTACTCCCATCACCGTCCAAAGTTCATCGTGCGGTCACGATTGTTCGGTAGTGTTTTATTTTTTATTTTATTTTTTACAAATCGGAATGACCTAAAATTTAGAACTTGTATTCATTATAAATAGAGAAATCTTCGAAAATTATAAAAAAAATATTTTACTTGAAAATTATTGACTAAAATACCCTTAAAAAGTTTTGGGGGTATTTTGATCAATTTATTTTATGGATAATTTATTTTATATTTTTATTAGATGCGTATCAATAAGATGTACATACTTTTCAAATTTCAAGTCATTTCGATTTGTATAAAAAAAAATTAAAAATAAAATGCTACCAAATAATCGTAACCGTACGATAAAATTTGGACAGTGATGAGGGTAGGTGAAAGCACTATTCATTTTCGCCTATAGGCGTTGCATAGTATTTTCCTATATATATAAATACAGTTCACCACAAATAATAGAATTATGGATAATGCATCCATCTCATGTACTTCAAGTACTCATTCTTTTCGAGATCCACAACCGCCAAGAAAATCCATTACTACGTATAATCGAATTCCTCCTATAATAACTATCCCATCAATACCAGTAAAACCACAAATTGAGGAACTCCTAAGGACACCTGATAATATCATTATTCCCCAATACAAAAGAGCTCAAGAAGAACCTACTGAAGCAGAATTCATTCAAGTATTACAACTTGAAGAAACATTCGATAAAGAATACATTATAAAAGATTTTTTACCTCCAAAAAATAAAAATATTAGAGAATGATATGTAAAAGAATTTGAACTTAGATTAGTAGAGTTGTTTCACTCAAGATTTAACAAATGGAGAAAAAGGGAAATAAAGGAAAATGTTTTTTCGATTGGCTAAGAGACACCTTAAGCCAACACAATATCCCTATTCTTAATTTTGAAATAAATACACTAGAAACTCAATATACCGTATTTAATACTACTGAAGGAAATACAATTAAAGCCATACATCCTCCTGAACAAAGCTTGAAAATACAAGGAGTTGCTACTATGGTATCAGCTACTAAAACTCCTGCTACTCCAGAACAAAATATAGGAACCTCTTCTTCATCTTCAACCCAAATGGTTGTATATGAAACAATAGCTACACCATATAAACTCAATAATGCAAATATAGCTCGTATAGAATTACTTCCACATATAATTGAACAAAATAATTATACAAATCTCTGCCTCCATACACTTGGACAACAAACTAATAGAATAGAAAACTTATTACATCCTCCCAGTTATAAGGAGAAAAAACAATTATTTTTCAAACCTCCTCCTGATTTGAATAAAGAAAAATTTCATATCGGTGATGATAATAAAACACTTATGGATCAATTAATCTCCAAATTATCCAAATTAGAAATAAAAGATCCCAAATAAACTATTGTTTTACCAGATAATGATAAAGGAAAAGCAAAAATCCCTGAACATGATAATATGACTCTACAAGAAGAAATACTTTTCCAAACCAATGAAACCAAGGAACCACCAATTGTCAACACAATAGAAAATATGCAAACAACGTTTTCTGAAATTCAAATTACTCCAGACACGATAAATAGAATTAATTATAGTAAAAAATGGCAACCAATAAATGCCCGACCACATTATAAAAGACCAACCCCAATTGATATCCAATTAGAAGAAGACCTCACTAGTCATACGTCGACATATACGGGTCGAACGATTATAGATTGGAATATTGATGGAATTTCTGATCACCCAATATTATATACAATGAAACATATGACCATGTATGCTTCGGCATGTAAAATGGCTGGTAGTCATGATCAAGAAATCGCAAAAGCCATAGTTTCAGGATTCATCGGATGGTTAAGAGGATGGTGGGATTCCTATCTCAATGAACAAACAAAACAACAGATATTAACCAATACCAGACAATGGACAACAAAAAATAAGCACAACCAGAATATGGTATATTCTGAAAGTGATACTGTCAATTCCTTAATCTATACAATTGCCTTTCATTTTATAGGAAATACTTCAATACTTGCAGCACGAACTGCTGATCTTTTATCTAATCTACGATGTCCTACACTATCACACTATAAATGGTATAAAGACGTATTTTTCTCTCGCTTACTGATACGTGAAGATAGTTATCTTGACCACTGGAAAGAAAAATTTGTAGCAGGATTACCTTATCTATTTGCTGAAAAGGTTAAAGAACGTTTAAAAAATAAAAATAGCGGTGTCATCAATTACTCTCAATATACTTTAGGAGAATTATCTTCAGAAATCTGTGCTGAAGGTTTAGCTCTATGTACAGACCTGAAACTTAAAAAACAACTTGATAAACAAAATTTAAGTGGTAAAAAAGAGTTAAGAGATTTCTGCCAACAATTTGGCTATCATATGGATCAAACTCATATAGATAAAACAAAACCACATAAAATACATAAAGTATATAAAAAGAAAAAACATCGTAATAAACTTGAAAAAACATATAAGTCTTTTCCAACCAAACAGAAAAAATATAGAAAATTTACGAAACGTTTTGCTTCCAAATCATCCCAACAGAATAAAAAGAAATTACCCGTTTGTTATAAATGTGGCAAAGTCGGCCATTATAAAAGCCAATGCAAAGTCAAACAAAAACTAGACTCCATTATATTAGATGAGTCTATCAGAAATAAAATCTATGATATTATTCAACTATATGATTCGTTTGATAATTCTGATACTGACACTACTTCCTCAAGTACTGATACTTCTTTCATAGGAACAATACATAATGATGATTTTTATTGGTCAGATATTAGTTCTGATACAAAAGACAAAATATGCCAATGTCCTACAACTTCTGGTATTCATACATTAACAAAAGAAGACAATCTTATTTTAGATTTAATAGAAAAAATATCTGATCCGGATGAAAAAAGAGAAATAATTACTAAGTTTATCAATTTAACTAAAACAAAAACAAAACATATGCCATTAGTTAAACCTCCTGATAATTATACTTTTTCTGATATCATGAAACGTATCAGTCAGCATGAAGCCACCCATAAAGAACCTACTATTGTTGAACTCAAAGCCGAAGTCAATATAGTTAAGGTAGAATTATCCCAATTAAAAAATAGAATTCAAATCCTTGAACTCCATGACAATACCTCTGAAATAGATACTGATACAGGTGTCATAGAATTTAACCATTTACTCAAATCATATCATCCCAATGATTATCTAACTAAATGCGAATCATCCACCAGACATTCAGTAAATGTTTTAAACCGAGTAATCACACAAAAATGGTTTGTGCTAATAACCATTCTCATAAATGATGAATATGAATTCCAATCTCTAGCCTTGGTAGATTCAGGTGCTGATCTGAATTGTCTCAATGAAGGATTAGTCCCCATAAAGTATTTTGATAAGACTACCCAAATCTTTAATACTGCCGATGGTAGTAGACTATTAATAAAATACAAGTTATCTAATCCCAAAATTTGCATTGAAGGACATTGTTTTCCTACTCCATTTATCATGGTTAAAGGACTCAGCCAAGCTGTAATCCTTGGCGTACCTTTCCTCACATTATTATATCCAGTTACTATTTCCCATACAGGCATTGAAACAACTACTCATGGTACCCCTATAAAATTTGAATTTCTTGATAAACCCAAAATTAAAGAAATCAATACTGTCAAACAAAATATAAAAAAAAAGAAAATTTTATAGGATCATTACAACTTGGAATCAAACATAAAATTATCAGTGAAAAACTCCAAACTAATGATATGATACAAAAGATACAACAACTCAAAATTTTTATCATAAGCGAAATATGTAATGAATTACCAAACGCCTTTTGGCATCGAAAACAACATATTGTTGGACTACCATATGAACCAAATTTTAATGAAACAAAAATACCGACAAAAGCTAGACCTATCCAAATGAATACAGAATTATTACAAACATGTCATCATGAAATACAAGATTTACTCCAAAAGAAACTTATACGTCCTAGTTCATCTCCTTGGAGCTGCTCTACTTTCTATGTTAATAAAAATGCTGAGCAAGAACGTGGAGTTCCAAGATTGGTCATTAATTATAAACCCCTCAATAAAGTCTTACAATGGATTAGATATCCCATTCCAAATAAAAAAGATTTACTCGACAGACTCTTACATGCTGTAATCTTCTCCAAATTAGATTTAAAATTTGGTTTTTGGTAAATATAGATAAAAAAAGAAGATAAATATAAAACAGCTTTTAATGTCCCTTTTGGACAATATGAATAGAATGTTATGCCTTTTGGTCTTAAGAATGCTCCATCTGAATTCCAAAAAATAATGAATGATATCTTTAATCCCTTTTATAAATTCATGATTGTTTATATTCATGATGTCCTCCTATTTTCAGAATCTCTTGAACAACATTTTAAACATCTTCATACTTTCATCCATACAGTTAAAAATGCTGGATTAGTAGTTTCTGCTAAACATTTGAATCTTTTTCAAACAAAAGTTAGATTTTTATGACATAATATAAATCAAGGGACCATTATTCAAATTGATCGATCTATTCTTTTTGTTGATAAATTTCCTGACAAAATATTAGACAAAACTGAATTACAACGATTTTTAGGATGTCTAAATTATATAAGTGATTTTTACCAAAATTTAGCTCTTGATGCTAAACCTTTATATGATTGATTAAAAAAGAATCCTCCACCTTGGACAGAAGTTCATACTTTGGCTGTACAACGACTCAAACTCAAAGCCAAAGAACTTTCATGTTTAACTTTGTCTGATCCCACAGCTTCTAAAATCATTGAATGCGATGCTTCTGAATTAGGACTAGGAGGTATATTAAAACAATCTATTAATTCTAAAGAACAATTAATACGGTTTACTTCCAAAGTCTAGAATCCAACCCAAAAAAATTATTCTACTGTCAAAAAAGAATTACTTGCCATTATTCACTGTGTTTGTAAATTCCAAACTGATATTTTGAATCAACACTTTCTCGTCCGCGCCGATTGTAAAGCCGCTAAAGACATTCTGCAAAAAGATGTTCAAAACCTTGTATCTAAACAAATATTAGCCAGATGGCAAGCTATTTTATCTGCTTTTGATTTCTCTATTGAGCATCTTCACGGTTCTACTAATTCTTTACCTGAGTTTTTAACCCGTGAATTTTTGCAGGGGGGACCGCACATACCCGTTACACCCTAAAGACAATACGGTTTCATCCTACGGATTTTCATCCTACGGTTTACAACTCTTTCTTAATAATAAGAATATCAATATGAATAATCCTCCGTCTTCAAATACCAAAGGAAAACAACCAATGGACTTAGTACCAAGCAACAGATATGGGCCTCTTATGCCCATCCAATCCTCTCTAAGTCTGACACCTATGTCACCTCTCAGATCCTCAAATGTACCTGAATACTTGCTACATACACCTCCACAAAGTCCAATACAAACCCTAAGTCCGACGTTTTCCCCGGCAACATACCCAAATAAACAAACCTCGACCTCTGCGAAATCAGTCTATATAGACACAGCCTTCTTATAAGATATACCCATTTCTGATACTCATGCACAACTTGACCCAAATAAAATAGCTCCTTTTTATCTTGTAAATCATTTGAATCTATCATACGGAATCAAAACCCGTGATCGGTATGAAGCTATTCTTATGGAAACCGGTTCGGTTTCAATCGTTCATTTTTATCAAGGTACAACTAAAGTATATGCTTATTCTAAATTTCAAATCAAAAAATTACTTTCTTATGATGATTGGGGATGCAATCATCTTCAAGGAAAAAAGTTATTAAATCCAGAATTTTAATATAAATATTATAAATATTATGAGTATATTGATGCATGGCACAAGGTATTCTCCTACCAAAATCCAAATAATACGCAGTCCTGGTATTTGCAATTCAAACTCTCTATTCTCGAAAGATTCCCAAATTGGTTCTGCCATTGGTTCTTATTATGGGGATCACAGACCCAAATTTTACCCGATGCTTTCCAAGCCTTACAGACAAAATTTCCAGAATATAATACTTGTACTAACCAAGATGATTTCCATCTCTACTTCATGGTTATCTACCAAATACGTTGGATCCTAAAATGGAAATACTCTATTTATGAGAATAATACTAATAATTATGAGTATATTCCCAAACTTGGCAAAACCCTGAAAATCAAATGGTGGGATATTTTCAGTACTAATCCTGCTTCCTTACCTCTTAAACGAATACCGCCTCAAACTAATGTCTTCAACCCACCAGCATATAATACTGTCAGTTTACCCACATTTTCGGCCTATCTGAAGAAAATGAAACAAGCACATCCTTATGCTACCTTAGAAGAAATAGCGCAGAGTCTTCTCCATATATTTGCTCCTGATACTATTGCACCAACAACTTCAGAAGAAACTGTCCAATCAGGCAATCCCTTATTTGACGACTTCAGCCAACGACCCGATGCTTAACACGGCCCGACAGTCCAGCCGGCCCGATAGTCTAGCCCAAGATGATCCAGATAAATAACTCCACTGTTCGCTGATATGACCTCACCATCATAAGAAACAAGTAAATATTCCTTTTTCATAAAGTGACAAGACATCTCAATAGTACTTCATAAAGAGACAAGACATCTCAATAGTAAAGATTCCCTTTTTCATAAAGTGACAAGCCATTTCAATACTAAAGATTCCTTCTTTACCAATGACAAGACACCTCCAAATAGTAAAGATGCTCTTTGATCGATGTGACTAATCATAGTCACTCTTCTACCAATGTGGCATCGTCTTCTTCTTCGTTGCTCACATGTATCGCCACTATTCCGACAACAAAAGATTCGCCATCAAGTCAATCACCATCCCAACGACTGGCTACTCCCTGCACCTGCCACGTATCCCTCTTCATACGACAGCCTTATCTCCAGGTTCCTTCGTCACTACGCTAACGAACCTCAGCCACAAGCTTCCCTTCATCTTATCCCCAGGTTCCTTCGTCGTCACGCTATCATCCATAGCCATAAGTTTTCTTGGGTCATTCCTCTATAAATACCCACTCGACCAGTTGAGAAGGGCAGATGGCATCAAGGACGCAGCAGCAGCAGCAGCAGAAATTCTCAAGCCCTCATATGCTCTCTATGCTCTCTCATATTCTCTCTTCTTATTCTTCTTCTTCTTCTTCTCTCTTTCTGTAGATAGTAAGTTAGTTACTGCATTCAGTCACCAGTACATCGACAAAGTCGGTAACTTTCATATGGCTTCTTTATCTTAGAATGTGTGATTGTAATCTATCTTCCTTACCTTCTTACTATCCTTCTGAGTGGAAAAAGTTTGCCAGTCTCTGTATATGTAATCAGTAAGTTATGCAATTTAAATTTGTTTTCGTGGATCATATTTGATATATCCTTGCTTCCTGTTTTAATTATCTTATTTGTGTTTCTATATTATGTTACTATTCTGCAACAATTAATTACTTATAACTCTGCAATCTTTTCATATTTAAGATAAATAGTGGTACCTGCTTAGGGTAGATCTTGCGGCGAAAATGGTATATAGACACAGCCTTCTGATCAGACATACCCATTTCTGATACTCATGCACAACTTGACCCAAATAAAATAGCTCCCCTTTATCTTGTAAACCATTTGAATCCATCATACGGAGTCAAAACCCGTGAATGGTATGAAGCTATTCTTATGAAAACCGGTTCGATTTCAATCGTTCATTTTTATCAAGGTACAACTAAAGTATATGCTTATTCTAAATTTTAAATCAAAAAATTACTTTCTTATGATGTTTGGGGATGCAATCCTCGTCAAGGAAAAAAATTATTGAATCCAAAATTCCAATATAAATATTATAAATATTCTGAGTATATTGATGCTTGGCACAAGGTATTCTCCTATCAAAATCCAAATAATACTCATTCCTGGTTTTTGCAATTCAAACTCCCTATTCTCGAAAGATTCCCAAATTGGTTCCGCCATTGGTTTTTATTATGGGGATCACAGACCCAAATTTTACCCGATGCTTTCCAAGCCCTACAGACAAAATTTGCAGAATATAATACTTGTACTGACCAAGATGATTTCCACCTCTATTTCATGGCTATCTACCAAATACCCTGGATCCTAAAATGGGAATACTCTATTTCTGAGAATAATACTAATAATTATGAGTATATTCCCAAACTTGGCAAAACCCTGAAAATCAAATGGTGGGATATTTTCAGTACTAATCCTGCCTCCTTACCCCTTAAACGAATACCACCTCAAACCAATGTCTTCAACCCACCAGCATATAATACTGTCAGTTTACCCACATTTTCGGCCTACTTGAAAAAAATGAAACAAGCACATCCTAATGCTACCTTAGAAGAAATAGAGCAAAATCTTCTTCATATATTTGCTCCTGATACTATTGCACCAACCACTTCAGAAGAAACTGTCCAATCAGGCAATCCCTTATTTGATGACTTCAGTCAAAGACCCGATGCTTAATACGGCCCGACAGTCCAGCCGGCCCCGGCCCAATAAATCCAGCTCGAGATGATCCAGATAAAAGCTCCACTATTCGCTGATAAGAGACAAATAAAGATTCCCTTCTTCATATAGTGACAAGACATCGAAATAGTGACAAGACATCTCAATAGTAACGATTCCCTTCTTCATAAAGTGACAAGACATTTCAATAGTAAAGATTCCCTCTTTACCAATGACAAGACACCTCCAAATAGTAAAGATGCTCTTTTACCCCATTTGATCGATGTGACTAATTTGGGGTCAAATCATAGTCACGCTTCTACTAACGTGGCATCATCTCCTTCTTCGTTGCTCACACGTACTGCTACTATTCCGGCAAATAAAAGATTCGCCATCATGTCAATCACTATCCCCAACGACTGGCTACTCCCTGCACCTGCCACGTATCCTTCTTCATCAGACAACCTTATCCCCAGATTCCTTCGAGAATACGCTAACGAACCTCAGCCACAAGCTTCCCTTCACCTTATCCTCAAGTTCCTTCGTCGTTACGCTATCATCCACAGCCACAAGTTTTCCTGGGTCGTTCCTCTATAAATACCCATTCAACCATTTGAGAAAGGCAGACGGCATCAAGGACGAAGCAGCAGCAGCAGCAGAAATTCTCAAGCCCTCATATGCTCTCTATGCTCTCTCATATTCTCTCTTCTTATTCTTCTTCTTCTTCTTCTCTCTTTCTGTAGACAGTAGGTTAGTTACTGCATTCAGTCACCTATACATTGACAAAGTCGGTAACTTCCATATGGCTTCTTTATCTTAGAATGTGTGATTGTAATCTATCTTCCTTACCTTCTTACTATCCTTTTGAGTGGAAAAAGTTTGCCAGTCTCTGTATATGTAATCAGTAAGTTATGCAATTTAAATTTGTTTTCGTGGATTATATTTGATATATCCTTGCTTCCTGTTTTAATTATCTTATTTGTGTTTCTATATTATGTTACTATTCTGCAACAATTAATTACTTATAATTCTGCAATCTTTCATATTTAAGATAAATAGTGGTAACTGCTTAGGGTAGATCTTGCGGCGAAAATGGTATCAGAGCCAACCCTGTTTTAGAGATCTAACAGTTATTACTAGTTCTCCTATCTTAAGAAACTTAATAAATTAATCCATTAAAGATAGTTGGTCTGAGAATTGAGGTTAGAGACGCTCAGGACACCCAGTCAGTTGACCGTTTAGGCCAGGAGAGCCGCTGAGGTCTAGAGAACGTAAGAGGTAGTCAAGGAGGACTGTCCAGATAACACTCAACCGCAACCTAATAATGGAAAAATTTATTAAGAATCTGACGGATAAAACAACTAGTACAACTAATAGAACTCTAAGGATCAAAAACAAAGAAGAAATTGTTATCAATGATATTGAAAACCAAATACAAAATTAGAACATACCCAAAGTTCCAATATCAGATGTCTATAAGAAAGGCACATTCGATCTAAAAATCGGATATGCTATTAAAACAATAGAAGAAACTTTATCTGTTACAAATAGTCAGGAAGACTTTCAATTATTATCTCAAAAGATATTACAAGTCCATAAAGCAAAAAACTATAAATATTTACATATAGGATTAATTCAAATAGCTGTAAAACCCTTGACTCGTTTAGGACTCAATAATTCTATCTTAGTCTGCTTACGCGATACTAGGCATAATAGATTTTCTGATTCACTGCTAGGTATGGTTGAATCTAGTTTATATAGTGGCCCAATATATTTCAACTGTTTTCCAAATTATTCTGTATCTCTTACAGATCCAAATATTTTAAATGTTTTATCTTTAAATCTTAAAACCCAAGGATTTAATATGATGACAGGTTCTCAAAATATAGCCATTGTTTATCGAATCTATTACAAAGTAATGACTACATTATGTCCAAATATACTCCAAATAGATACGAGAGGACAAACAATATTTTTTCAAACCAATATGGAAAAATCAAATACAATTGTACCAAAAACAATATCATGGTCAGATATTGTTCTACCTCAAACATGATCTATCCATAATGAAAACCAACCATCACAGAATCCCATTCAAAATATTCCAGACAAAATTATTGAATATACAGATGGAAATATTGAAATACAGTTCACCACAAATAATCGAATTATGGATAATGCATCCATCTCAGGTACTTCAAATACTCATTCCTTGCGAGATCCAGAACCTCCAAGAAAATCCATTACGGCGTATAATCGAATTCCTCCTATAATAAATATTCCATCAACACCAGTAAAACCACAAATTGAGGAACTCTTAAGGACACCTGATAATATCATTATTCCTCAATACAAAAGAGCTCAAGAAGAACCTGCAGAAGCAGAGTTCATTCAAGTATTACAACTTGAAGAAGCATTCGATAAAGAATACATTATAAAAGATTTTTAATCTCTAGAAAATAAAAATATTAGAGAATGGTATGTCAAAGAATTTGAACCTAGATTAGTAGAATTGTTTCATTCAAGATTTAACAAATGGAGAAAAAAGGGAAATAAAGGAACATGTTTTTTCGATTGGCTAAGAGACACCTTAAGCCAACACAATATCTTTATTCCTGATTTTGAAATAAATACACTAGAAACTCAATATACAGTATTCAATACTACTGAAGGAAATACAATTAAAGCCATACATCCTGCTGAACAAAGCTTGAAAATACAATGAGTTGCTACTGTGGTATCAACTACTAAAACTCCTGCTACTCCAGAACAAAATATAGGATCCTCTTCTTCAACCCAAATGGTTGTATATGAAACAGTAGCTACACTATAGAAACTCAATAATGCAAATATAGCTCGTATAGAATTACTTTCACATATAATTGAACAAAATAATTATACAAATCTCTGCCTCCATACACTTGGACAACAAACTAATAGAATAGAAAACTTATTACATCCTCCCATTTATAAGGAGAAAAAACAATTATTTTTCAAACCTCCTCCTGATTTGAATAAAGAAAAATTTCATATAGGTGATGATAATAAAACACTTATGGATCAATTAATCTCCAAATTATCCAAATTAGAAATAAAAGATCCCAAACATTATTGTTTTACCAGGTAATGATAAAGGAAAAGCAAAAATCTCTGAATATGATAATATGACTCTACAAGAAGAAATACTTTTCCAAACCAATGAAACCAAGGAACCACCAATTGTCAACACAATAGAAAATATGCAAACAGCGTTTTTCGAAATTCAAATTGCTCCAGATACTATAAACCGAATCAATTATAGTAAAAACTGGCAACCAAAAAATGCCCGACCATATTGTAAAAGACCAACCCCAATTGATATCCAATTAGAAGAAGACCTCACTAGTCACACTTCTACATATACGGGTCGAACTATTATAGATTGGAATTTTGATGGAATTTCTGATCACCAAATATTAGATACAATGAAACATATGACTATGTATGCTTCGGCATGTAAAATGGCCGATAGTCATGATCAAGAAATAGCAAAAGCTATAGTTTCAGGATTAATCGGATGGTTAAGAGGATGGTGGGATTCCTATCTGAATGAACAAATAAAACAACAAATATTAATTAATACTCGACAATGGACAGCAAAACATGAGCACAACCAGGATATGGTATATTCTAAAAGCGATGCTGTCAATTCCTTAATCTGTACAATTGCCCTTCATTTTATAGGAAATACTTCCATACTTGCAGCACAAACTGCTGATCTTTTATCTAATCTACGATGTCCAACACTATCACACTATAAATAGTAGAAAGACGTATTTTTCTCTCGATTACTCATACATGAAGATAGTCATCTTGATCACTGGAAAGAAAAATTTGTTGCAGGATTACCATATCTATTTGCTGAAAAAGTAAAAGAACGTTTAAAAAATAAAAATAGTAGTGTCATCAATTACTCTCAATATACTTTAGGAGAATTATCTTCAGAAATCTGTGCTTAAGGCTTAGCCCTATGTACAGACCTGAAACTTAAAAAGCAACTTGATAAACAAAATTTAAGTGATAAAAAAGAGTTAGGAGATTTCTGCCAATAATTTGGCTATCATATGGATCAAACTCATATAGATAAAACGAAACCACATAAAATATATAAAGTATATAAAAAGAAAAAACATCGTAATAAACCTGAGAAAACATATAAGTCTTTTCCAACCAAACAGAAAAAATATAGAAAATTTACGAAACGTTTTGCTTCTAAATCATCTCAACAGAATAAAAAGAAATTACCCGTTTGTTATAAATGTGACAAAGTCGGTCATTATAAAAGCCAATGCAAAGTCAAACAAAAACTAGACTCCATTACATTAGATGAGTCTATCAGAAATAAGATCTATGATATTATTCAACTATATGATTCGTTTGATAGTTCTGATACTGATACTACTTCCTCAAGTAGTGATACTTCTTTCCTAGGAACAATATATAATGATGATTTTTATTGGTCAGATATTAGTTCTAATACAGAAGACGAAATATGTCAATGTCCTATTACAACTTCTGGTATTCATACATTAACAAAAGAAGATAATCTTATTTTTGATTAATAGAAAAAATATCTGATCCGGATGAAAAAAGAGAAATAATTACTCAGTTTATCAATTTAACTAAAACAAAAACAAAACATATGCCATTAGTTAAACCTCCTGATAATTATAATTTTTCTGATATCATGAAACGTATCAGTCAACATAAAGCCACCCAAAAAGAACCTACTATTGCTGAACTCAAAGCAGAAGTCAATATAGTTAAGGTAGAATTATCTCAATTAAAAAATAGAATTCAAATCCTTGAACTCCATAACAATACCTCCGAAATAGATACTGATACAGATGTCATAGAATTTAACCATTTACTCAAATCATATCATCCCAATGATTATCTAACTAAATGCGAATCATCCACCAGACAATCAGTAAATGTTTTAAACCGAGTAATCACACAAAAATGGTTTGTACTAATAACTATTGTCATAAATGATGAATATGAATTCCAATCTCTAGCCTTAGTAGATTCAGGTGCTGATCTGAATTGCCTCAATGAAGGATTAGTCCTTACAAAATACTTTGATAAAACCACCCAAATCCTTAATACTGCAGATGGTAGTAGACTATTCATAAAATACAAGTTATCTAATGCCAAAATTTACACTGAAGGACATTGTTTTCCTACTCCATTTATCATGGTCAAAGGACTCAGCCAAGCTGTAATCCTTGGCGTACCTTTCCTCACACTATTATATCCAGTTACTATTTCCCATACAGGCATTGAAACAAATATTCATGGTACCCCTATAAAATTTGAATTTCTTGATAAACCCAAAATTAAAGAAATCAATACTGTCAAACAAAATATAAAACAAAAAGAAAATTTCATGGGATCATTACAACTTGAAATCAAACATAAGATTATCAGTGAAAAACTCCAAACTAATGATTTGATACAAAAGATACAACAACTCAAAAATTTTATTATAAGCGAAATATGTGATGAATTACCAAACGTCTTTTGGCATAGAAAACGACGTATTGTTGGACTACCATATGAACCAAATTTTAAGGAAACAAAGATACCAACAAAAGCTAGACCTATCCAAATGAATACAGAATTATTACAAACATGTCATCATGAAATAAAAGATTTACTCCAAAAGAAACTTATACGTCCTAGTTCATCCCCTTGGAACTGCTCTGCTTTCTATGTCAATAAAAATGCTGAGCAAGAACGAGGAGTTCCACGATTGGTCATTAATTATAAACCCCTCAATAAAGTCTTACAATGGATTAGATACCCCATTCCAAATAAAAAAGATTTACTCGATAGACTCTTACATGCTGTAATCTTCTTCAAATTCGATTTAAAATCTGGTTTTTGGCAAATACAGATAAAAGAAGAAGATAAATATAAAACAGCTTTTAATGTCCCTTTTGGACAATATGAATGGAATGTTATGCCTTTTGGACTTAGGAATGCTCCATCTGAATTCCAAAAAATAATGAATGATATCTTTAATCCTTTTTATAAATTCATGATTGTTTATATTGATGATGTCCTCGTATTCTCAGAATCTCTTGAACAATATTTTAAACATCTTCATACTTTCATCCATACAGTTAAAAATGCTGGATTAGTAGTTTCTGCTAAAAAATTGAATCTTTTTCAAACGAAAATTCGATTTTTAGGACATAATATAAATCAAGGGGCCATTATTCCAATTGATGGATCTATTCTCTTTGCTGATAAATTTCCTGACAAAATATCTCTTTGCTGATAAATTTCTTGACAAAATATTAGACAAAACTGAATTACAACGATTTTTAGGATGTCTAAATTATATAAGTGATTTTTACCAAAATTTAGCTCTTGATGCTAAACCTTTATATGACCAATTAAAAAAGAATCCTCCACCTTGGACTAATGGTCATACTTTGGCCGTCCAGCGCATTAAACTTAAGGCCAAAGAACTTCCATGTTTAACTTTGTCTGATCCCACAGCTTCTAAAATCATTGAATGCGATGCTTCTGAATTGGGACTAGGAGGTATATTAAAACAATCTATTAATTCTAAAGAACAATTAATACGGTTTACTTCCAAAGCCTAGAATCCAACCCAAAAAAAAAATTCTACCATTAAAAAAGAATTACTTGCCATTATTCACTGTGTTTGCAAATTCCAAACTGACATTTTAAACAACACTTTCTCATCCTCACCGATTGTAAAGCTGCTAAAGATATTATGCAAAAAGATGTTCAAAACCTTGTATCCAAACAAATATTTGCCCGATGCCAAGCTATTTTATCTGCTTTTGATTTCTCCATTGAGCATCTTCACGGTTCTACTAATTCTTTACCTGACTTTTTAACCCGTGAATTTTTGCAGGGGGGACCGCACATACCCACATACCCATTACACCTTTTTTCTATATTTTTTCTGTTTAGTTGGAAAAGACTTATATGTTTTTTCAGGTTTATTACGATGTTTTTTCTTTTTATATACTTTATGTATTTTATGTGGTTTTGTTTTATCTAAATGAGTTTGATCCATATGATAGCCAAATTGTTGGCAGAAATCTCCTAACTCTTTTTTACCACTTAAATTTTGTTTATCAAGTTATTTTTTAAGTTTTAGTTCTGTACATAGGGCTAAGCCTTCAGCACAGATTTCTGAAGATAATTCTCCTAAAGTATATTGAGAGTAATTGATGACACCACTATTTTTATTTTTTAAACGTTCTTTAACCTTTTCAGCAAATAGATAAGGTAATCCTGCTACAAACTTTTTTTTCCAGTGGTCAAAATAACTATCTTCACGTATGAGTAAGCGAGAGAAAAATACGTCTTTATACCATTTATAGTGTGATAGTGTAGGACATCGTAGATTAGATAAAAGATCAGCAGTTCGTGCTGCAAGTATTGAAGTATTTCCTATAAAATGAAGGGTAATTGTATAGATTAAGGAATTGACAGCATCACTTTCAGAATATACCATATCCTGGTTGTGCTCATTTTTTGCTGTCCATTGTCTGGTATTGGTTAATATCTGTTGTTTTGTTTGTTCATTGAGATAGGAATCCCACCATCCTCTTAACCATCCGGTGAATCCTGAAACTATGGCTTTTGCTATTTCTTGATCATGACTACCAGCCATTTTACATGCCGAAGCATACATGGTCTTATGTTTCATTGTATCTAATATTGGGTGATCAGAAGATCCATCAATATTCCAATCTATAATCGTTCGACCCGTATATGTCGACGTATGACTAGTGAGGTCTTCTTCTAATTGGATATCAACTGGGGTTGGTCTTTTATAATATGGTCGGGCATTTATTGGTTGCCAATTTTTACTATAATTAATTCGATTTATCGTATCTGGAGTAATTTGAATTTCAAAAAACGCTGTTTGCATATTTTCTATTGTATTGACAATTGGTGGTTCCTTGGTTTCATTGGTTTGGAAAAGTATTTCTTCCTGTAGAGTCATATTATCATGTTCAGGGATTTTTGCTTTTCCTTTATCATTATTTGGTAAAACAATAGTTTGTTTGGGATCTTTTATTTCTAATTTGGATAATTTGGAGATTAATAGATCCATAAGTGTTTCATTATCATCACCTATATGAAATTTTTCTTTATTCAAATCAGGAGGAGGTTTGAAAAATAATTGTTTTTTCTTCTTATAACTGGGAGGATGTAATAAGTTTTCTATTCTATTAGTTTGTTGTCCAAGTGTATGGAGGCAGAGATTTGTATAATTATTTTGTTCAATTATATGTGGAAGTAATTCTATACGAGCTATATTTGCATTATTGAGTTTATATGGTGTAGCTATTATTTCATATACAACCATTTGGGTTGAAGATGAAGAAGAGGTTCCTATATTTTGTTCTGGAGTAGCAGGAGTTTTAGTAGCTGATACCATAGTAGCAACTCCTTGTATTTTCAAGCTTTGTTCAGAAGGATGTATGGCTTTAATTGTATTTCCTTCAGTAGTATTAAATACGGTATATTGAGTTTCTAGTGTATTTATTTCAAAATCAACAATAGGGATACTGTGTTGGCTTAAGGTGTCTCTTAGCCAATCGAAAAAACATTTTCCTTTATTTCTCTTTTTTCTCCATTTTTTAAATCTTTAGTGAAACAACTCTACTAATCTAGGTTCAAATTCTTTTACATACCATTCTCTAATATTTTTATTTTTTGGAGATAAAAAATCTTTTATAATGTATTCTTTATCGAATGTTTCTTCAAGTTGTAATACTTGAATGAATTCTGCTTCAGCAGGTTCTTCTTGAGCTCTTTTGTATTGGGGAATAATGTCATTATCAGGTGTCCTTAGGAGTTCCTCAATTTGTGGTTTTACTGGCTTTGATGGGATAGTTATTATAGGAGGAATTTGATTATACGTAGTAATGGATTTTCTTGGCGGTTCTGGATCTCGAAAAGAATGAGTACTTGAAGTACATGAGATGGATGCATTATCCATAATTCTATTATTTATGGTGAACTGTATTTCAATATTTCCGTCTGTATATTCAATAAGTTTGTCTGGAATATTTTGAGTGGGATTTTGTGATGGTTGGTTTTCATTATGGATAGACCATGTTTGAGGTAGAACAATATCTGACCATTATATTGTTTTTGGTACAATTGTAGTTGATTTTTTCATATTGGTTTGAAAAAATATTGTTTGTCCTCTCGTATCTATTGGAGTACATTTGGACATAATGTAGTCGTTACTTTGTAATAGATTCGATAAACAATGGCTATATTTTGAAAACCTGTCATTATATTAAATCCTTGAGTTTTCAGATTTAAAGATAAAACATTTAAAATATTTGGATCTGTACGAGATACAGAATAATTTGGAAAACAGTTGAAATATATTGGTCTACTACATAAACTAGATTCAACCATTCCTAGTAGTAAATCAGAAAATCTATTATGCCTTGTATCACGTAAACAGGCTAAGATAGAATTATTTAGTCCTAAACGAGTCAAAGGTTTTACAGCTATTTGAATTAATCCTATATGTAAATATTTATAGTTTTTTGTAATATGGACTTGTATTATCTTTTGAGATAATACTTGAAAGTCTTCTTGATTGTTTGTAACAGATAAAGTTCCTTCTACTGTTTTAATAGCATATCCGATTTTTAGATCGAATATGCCTAATCTTATAGACATCTGATATTGGAACTTTGGGTATGTTCCAATTTTGTATTTGGTTTTCAATATCATTGATAACAATTTCTTCTTTGTTTTTGATCCTTATAGTTCTATTAAGTTTCAGGTCTGTACATAGGGCTAAGCCTTCAGCACAGATTTATGAAGATAATTCTCCTAAAGTATATTGAGAGTAATTAATGACACCACTATTTTTATTTTTTAAACGTTCTTTAACCTTTTTAGCAAATAGATAAGGTAATTCTGCGACAAATTTTTCTTTCCAGTGGTCAAGATAACTATCTTCACGTATGAGTAAGCGAGAGAAAAATACATCTTTATACCATTTATAGTGTGATAGTGTAGGACATCGTAGATTAGATAAAAGATCAGCAGTTCGTGCTGCAAGTATTGAAGTATTTCCTATAAAATGAAGGGCAATTGTATAGATTAAGGAATTGACAGCATCACTTTCAGAATATATCATATCCTGGTTGTGCTCATTTTTTGCTGTCCATTGTCTGGTATTGGTTAATATCTGTTGTTTTGTTTGTTCATTGAGATAGGAATCCCGCCATCCGGTGAATCCTGGCTTTTGCTATTTCTTGATCATGACTACCAGCCATTTTACATGCCGAAGCATACATGGTCATATGTTTCATTGTATCTAATATTCGGTGATAAGAAATTCCATCAATATTCCAATCTATAATCGTTCGACCCGTATATGTCGACGTATGACTAGTGAGGTCTTCTTCTAATTGGATATCAACTGGGGTTGGTCTTTTATAATATGGTCAGGCATTTATTGGTTGCCAATTTTTACTATAATTAATTCGATTTATCGTATCTGGAGTAATTTGAATTTCAGAAAACGCTGTTTGCATATTTTCTATTGTATTGACAATTGGTGGTTCCTTGGTTTCATTGGTTTGGAAATGTATTTCTTCTTGTAGAGTCATATTATCATGTTCAAGGATTTTTGCTTTTCCTTTATCATTATCTGGTAAAACAATAGTTTGTTTGGGATCTTTTATTTCTAATTTGGATAATTTGGAGATTAATTGATCCATAAGTGTTTTATTATCTTCACCTATATGAAATTTTTCTTTATTCAAATCAGGAGGAGGTTTGAAAAATAATTGTTTTTTCTCCTTATAACTGGGAGGATGTAATAAGTTTTCTATTCTATTAGTTTGTTGTCCAAGTGTATGGAGGCAGAGATTTGTATAATTATTTTGTTCAATTATATGTGGAAGTAATTCTATACGAGCTATATTTGCATTAATGAGTTTATATGGTGTAGCTACTGTTTCATATACAACCATTTGGGTTGAAGATGAAGAAGAGGTTCCTATATTTTGTTCTGGAGTAGCAGGAGTTTTAGTAGCTGATACCATAGTAGCAACTCCTTGTATTTTCAAGCTTTGTTCAGGAGGATGTATGGCTTTAATTGTATTTCCTTCAGTAGTATTAAATACGGTATATTGAGTTTCTAGTGTATTTATTTCAAAATCAACAATAGGGATACTGTGTTGGCTTAAGGTGTCTCTTAGCCAATCGAAAAAACATTTTCCTTTATTTCCCTTTTTTCTCCATTTGTTAAATCTTGAGTGAAACAACTCTACTAATTTAGGTTCGAATTCTTTTACATACCATTATCTAATATTTTTATTTTCTGGGGATAAAAAATCTTTTATAATGTATTCTTTATCGAATGTTTCTTCAAGTTGTAATACTTGAATGAATTCTGCTTCAGCAGGTTCTTCTTGAGCTCTTTTATATTGGGGAATAATGATATTATCAGGTGTCCTTAGGAGTTCCTCAATTTGTGGTTTTACTGGTGTTGATGGAATAGTTATTATAGGAGGAATTCGATTATACGTAGTAATGGATTTTCTTGGCGGTTCTGGATCTCGAAAAGAATGAGTACTTGAAGTACATGAGATGGATGCATTATCCATAATTCTATTATTTGTGGTGAAATGTATTTCAATATTTCCGTCTGTATATTCAATAAGTTTGTCTGGAATATTTTGAGTGGGATTTTGTGATGGTTGGTTTTCATTATGGATAGACCATGTTTGAGGTAGAACAATATCTGACCATGATATTGTTTTTGGTACAATTGTATTTGATTTTTTCATATTGGTTTGAAAAAATTATGTTTGTCCTCTCGTATCTATTTGGAGTACATTTGGACATAATGTAGTCATTACTTTGTAATAGAGTTCGATAAACAATGGCTATATTTTGAGAACCTGTCATCATATTAAATCCTTGAGTTTTCAGATTTAAAGATAAAACATTTAAAATATTTGGATCTGTAAGAGATACAGAATAATTTGGAGAACAGTTGAAATATATTGGTTCACTACATAAACTAGATTCAACCATTCCTAGTAGTGAATCAGAAAATCTATTATGCCTAGTATCACGTAAACAGACTAAGATAGAATTATTTAGTCCTAAACGAGTCAAAGGTTTTACAGCTATTTGAATTAATCCTATATGTAAATATTTATAGTTTTTTATTTTATGGACTTGTAATATCTTTTGAGATAATAATTGAAAGTCTTCTTGATTGTTTGTAACAGATAAAGTTTCTTCTACTGTTTTAATAGCATATCCGATTTTTAAATCGAATGTGCCTATCTTATAGACATCTGATATTGGAACTTTGGGTATGTTCCAATTTTGTATTTGGTTTTCAATATCATTGATAGCAATTTCTTCTTTGTTTTTTATCCTTGGAGTTCTATTAAGTTTCAGGTCTGTACATAGGGTTAATCCTTCAGCACAGATTTCTGAAGATAATTCTCGTAAAGTATGTTGAGAGTAATTGATGACACCACTATTTTTATTTTTTAAACGTTCTTTAACCTTTTCAGCAAATAGATGAGGTAATCCTGCTACAAATTTTTCTTTCCAGTGGTCAAGATAACTATCTTCACGTATCAGTAAGCGAAAGAAAAATACGTCTTTATACCATTTATAGTGTGATAGTGTAGGACATCGTAGATTAGATAAAAGATCAGCAGTTCGTGCTGCAAGTATTGAAGTATTTCCTATAAAATGAAGGGCAATTGTATAGATTAAGGAATTGATAGCATCACTTTCAGAATATATCATATCCTGATTGTGCTCATTTTTTGCTGTCCATTGTCTGGTATTGGTTAATATCTGTTGTTGTGTTTGTTTATTGAGATAGGAATCCCACCATCCTCTTAACCATCTGGTGAATCCTGAAACTATGGCTTTTGCTATTTCTTGATCATGACTACCAGCCATTTTACATGCCGAAGCATACATGGTCATATGTTTCATTGTATCTTATATTCGGTGATCAGAAATTCCATCAATATTCCAATCTATAATCGTTCGACCCGTATATGTCGACGTCTGACTAGTGAGGTCTTCTTCTAATTGGATATCAACTGGGGTTGGTCTTTTATAATATGGTCGGGCATTTATTGGTTGCCAATTTTTACTATAATTAAATCGATTTATCGTATCTGGAGTAATTTGAATTTCAGAAAACGCTGTTTGCATATTTTCTATTGTGTTGACAATTGGTGGTTCCTTGGTTTCATTGGTTTGGAAAAGTATTTCTTCTTGTAGAGTCATACTATCATGTTCAAGGATTTTTGCTTTTCTTTTATTATTATCTGGTAAAACAATAGTTTGTTTGGGATCTTTTATTTCTAATTTGGATAATTTGGAGATTAATTGATCCATAAGTGTTTTATTATCATCACCTATATGAAATTTTTCTTTATTCAAATCAGGAGGAGATTTGAAAAATAATTGTTTTTCTCCTTATAACTGGGAGGATGTAATAAGTTTTCTATTCTATTAGTTTGTTGTCTATGTGTATGGAGGCAGAGATTTGTATAATTATTTTGTTCAATTATATGTGGAAGTAATTCTATACGAGCTATATTTGCATTAATGAGTTTATATGGTGTAGCTACTGTTTCATATACAACCATTTGGGTTGAAGATGAAGAAGAGGTTCCTATATTTTGTTCTGGAGTAGCAGGAGTTTTAGTAGCTGATACCATAGTAGCAACTCCTTGTATTTTCAAGCTTTGTTCAGGAGGATGTATGGCTTTAATTGTATTTCCTTCAGTAGTATTAAATACGGTATATTGAGTTTCTAGTGTATTTATTTCAAAATCAGGAATAGGGATATTTTGTTGGCTTAAGGTGTCTCTTAGCCAATCGAAAAAACATTATCTTTTATTTCTCTTTTTTCTCCATTTGTTAAATCTTGAGTGAAACAACTCTACTAATCTAGGTTCAAATTCTTTTACATACCATTATCTAATATTTTTATTTTCTGGAGATAAAAAACTTTTATAATGTATTCTTTATCGAATGTTTCTTCAAGTTGTAATACTTGAATGAATTCTGCTTCAGCAGGTTCTTCTTGAGCTCTTTTGTATTGGGGAATAATGATATTATCAGGTGTCCTTAGGAGTTCCTCAATTTGTGGTTTTATTGGTGTTGATGGGATAGTTATTATAGGAAGAATTCGATTATACGTAGTAATGGATTTTCTTGGCGGTTCTGGATCTCGAAAAGAATGAGTACTTGAAATACATGAGATGGATGCATTATTCATAATTCTATTATTTGTAGTGAACTATATTTCAATATTTCTGTCTGTATATTTAATAATTTTGTCTGGAATATTTGGAGTGGGATTTTGTGATGGTTGGTTTTCATTATAGATAGACCGTGTTTGAGGTAGAACAATATCTGACCATGATATTGTTTTTGGTACAATTGTATTTTATTTTTCCATATTGGTTTGAAAAAATATTGTTTGTCCTCTCGTATCTATTTGGAGTACATTTGGACATAATGTAGTCATTACTTTGTAATAGATTCGATAAACAATGGCTATATTTTGAGAATCTGTCATCATATTAACTCCTTGAGTTTTCAGATTTAAAGATAAAACATTTAAATATTTGGATCTGTAAGAGATACAGAATAATTTGAAAAACAGTTGAAATATGTTGGTCCACTACGTAAACTAGATTCAACCATTCTTAGTAGTGAATCAGAAAATCTATTATGCCTAGTATCACGTAAACAGACTAAGTTAGAATTATTTAGTCCTAATTGAGTCAAAGGTTTTACAGCTATTTGAATTAATCCTATATGTAAATATTTATAGTTTTTTGTTTTATGGACTTGTAATATCTTTTGAGATAATAATATAAAGTCTTCTTGATTGTTTGTTACAGATAAAGTTTCTTCTACTGTTTTAATAGCATATCCGATTTTTAGATCGAATGTGCCTTTCTTATAGACATCTGATATTGGAACTTTGGGTATGTTCCAATTTAGTATTTGGTTTTCAATATCATTGATAACAATTTCTTCTTTGTTTTTTATCCTTAGAGTTCAATTAGTTGTACTAGTTGTTTTATCTGTCAGATTCTTAATAAATTTTTCCATTATTAGGTTGTGGTTGAGTGTTATCTGGACAGTCCTCTTTGACTACCTCTTACGTCTTCTAGACCTCAGCGGCTCTTCTGGCCTAAACGGTCAACTGACTGGGTGTCCTGAGCGTCTCTAACCTCAATTCTCGGACTAACTTTCTTTAATGGATTAATTTATTAAGTTTCTTAAGATTGAAGAACTAGTATGAACTTTTAGAATTTAAAAACAGGGTTGGCTTTGATACCATTTTCGCCGCAAGATCTACCCTAAGCAGATACCATTATTTATCTTAAATATGAAAAGATTGCAGAGTTATAAGTAATTAATTGTTGCAGAATAGTAACATAATATAGAAACACAAATAAGATAATTAAGACAGGAAGCAATGATATATCAAATATAATCCACGAAAACAAATTTAAATTGCAAAAAAGAGTTAGGAGATTTCTGCCAACAATTTGGCTATCATATGGATCAAACTCATATAGATAAAACAAAACCACATAAAATACATAAAGTATATAAAAAGAAAAAACATCGTAATAAACCGGAAAAAACATATAAGTCTTTTCCAACCAAACAGAAAAAATATAGAAAATTTACGAAACGTTTTGCTTCCAAATCATCCCAACAGAATAAAAAGAAATTACCCGTTTGTTATAAATGTGGCAAAGTTGGCCATTATAAAAGCCAATGCAAAGTCAAACAAAAACTAGACTCCATTACATTAGATGAGTGTATCAGAAATAAAATCTATGATATTATTCAACTATATGATTCGTCTGATAGTTATGATACTGACACTACTTCCTCAAGTAGTGATAATTCTTTCATAGGAACAATACATAATAATGATTTTTATTGGTCAGATATTAGTTCTGATACAGAAGACGAAATATGCCAATGTCCTAACTCTTCTGGTATTCATACATTAACAAAAGGAGACAATCTTATTTTAGATTTAATAGAAAAAATATCTGATCCGGATGAAAAAAGAGAAATAATTACTAAGTTTATCAATTTAACTAAAACAAAAACAAAATATATGCCATTAGTTAAACCTCCTGATAATTATAATTTTTCTGATATCATGAAACGTATCAGTCAGCATGAAGCCACCCAAAAAGAACCTACTATTGCTGAACTCAAAGCCGAAGTAAATATAGTTAAGGTAGAATTATCCCAATTAAAAAATAGAATTCAAATCCTTGAACTCCATGACAATACCTCTGAAATAGATACTGATACAGATGTCATAGAATTTAACCATTTACTCAAATCATATCATCCCAATGATTATCTAACTAAATGCGAATCATCCACCAGACATTCAGTAAATGTTTTAAACCGAGTAATCACACAAAAATGGTTTGTGCTAATAACCATTCTCACAAATGATGAATATGAATTCCAATCTCTAGCCTTGGTAGATTCAGGTTCTGATCTGAATTGTCTCAATGAAGGATTAGTCCCCACAAAATATTTTGATAAGACTACCCAAATCCTTAATACTGCCAATGGTAGTAGACTATTCATAAAATACAAATTATCTAATGCCAAAATTTGCACTGAAGGACATTGTTTTCCTACTCCATTTATCATGGTTAAAGGACTCATCCAAGCTGAAATCCTTGGCGTACCTTTCCTCACATTATTATATCCAGTTACTATTTCCCATACAGGCATTGAAACAACTACTCATGGTACGCCTATAAAATTTGAATTTCTTGATAAACCCAAAATTAAATAAATCAATACTGTCAAACAAAATATAAAACAAAAACAAAATTTTATAGGATCATTACAACTTGAAATCAAACATAAAATTATCAGTGAAAAACTCCAAACTAATGATATGATACAAAAGATACAACAACTCAAAAATTTTATCATAAGCGAAATATGTAATGAATTACCAAACGCCTTTTGGCATAGAAAACAACATATTGTTGGACTACCATATGAACCAAATTTTAATGAAACAAAAATACCGACAAAAGCTAGACCTATCCAAATGAATACAGAATTATTACAAACATGTCATCATGAAATACAAGATTTACTCCAAATAAAACTTATACGTCTTAGTTCATCTCCTTGGAGCGGCTCTGCTTTCTATGTTAATAAAAATGCTGAGCAAGAACGTGGAGTTCCAAGATTGGTCATTAATTACAAACCCCTTAATAAAGTCTTACAATGGATTAGATATCCCATGCCAAATAAAAAAGATTTACTCGACAGACTCTTACATGCTGTAATCTTCTCCAAATTCGATTTAAAATCTGGTTTTTGGCAAATACAGATAAAAGAAGAAGATAAATATAAAACAGCTTTTAATGTCCCTTTTGGACATTATGAATAGAATGTTATGCCTTTTGGTCTTAAGAATGCTCCATCAGAATTCCAAAAAATAATGAATGATATCTTTAATCCCTTTTATAAATTCATGATTGTTTATATTGATGTTGTCCTCGTATTTTCAAAATCTCTTGAACAACATTTTAAACATCTTCATACTTTCATCCATACAGTTAAAAATGCTGGATTAGTAGTTTCTTCTAAAAAGTTGAATCTTTTTCAAACAAAAGTTAGATTTTTAGGACATAATATAAATCAAGGGACCATTATTCCAATTGATCGATCTATTCTCTTTGCTGATAAATTTCCTGACAAAATATTAGACAAAACTGAATTACCACGATTTTTAGGATGTCTAAATTATATAAGTGATTTTTACCAAAATTTAGCTCTTGATGCTAAACCTTTCTATGAGTGATTAAAAAAGAATCCTCCACCTGGGACTGAAGTTCATACTTTGGCTGTACAACGACTCAGACTCAAAGCCAAAGAACTTCCATGTTTAACTTTGTTTGATCCCACAGCTTCTAAAATCATTGAATGCGATGCTTCTGAATTAGAACTAGGAGGTATATTAAAACAATCTATTAATTCTAAAGAACAATTAATACGGTTTACTTCCAAAGCCTGGAATCCAACCCAAAAAAATTATTCTACTATAAAAAAAGAATTACTTGCCATTATTCACTGTGTTTGTAAATTCCAAACTGATATTTTGAATCAACACTTTCTCATCCACACCGATTGTAAAGCTGCTAAAGACATTCTGCAAACAGATGTTCAAAACCTTGTATCCAAACAAATATTTGCCAGATGGCAAGCTATTTTATCTGCTTTTGATTTCTCTATTGAGCATCTTCACGGTTCTACTAATTCTTTACTTGACTTTTTAACGCGTGAATTTTGCAGGGGGGATCGCACATACCCATTACACCCTAAAGACGATACGAGTTCATCCTACGGATTTTCATCCTACGGTTTGCAACTCTTTCTTAATAATAAGAATATCAATATGAATAATCCTCCGTCTTCAAATACTAAAGGAAAACAACCAATGGACTTAGTACCAAGCAACAAATATGGGCTTTTTATGCCCATCCAATCCTCTCTAAGTCTGACACCTATGTTACCTCTCAGATCCTCAAATGTATCTGAATACTTGCTACATACTCCTCCACAAAGTCCAATACAAACCCCAAGTCCGGCGTTTTCCCCGGCAACATACCCAAATAAACAAACCTCGACCTCTGCCAAATCAGTCTATATAGACACAGCCTTCTTATCAGATATACCCATTTCTGATACTCATGCACAACTTGACCCAAATAAAATAGCTCCCCTTTATCTTGTAAACCATTTGAATCCATCATACGGAATCAAAACCCGTGAATGGTATGAAGCTATTCTTATGGAAACCGGTTCGGTTTCAATCGTTCATTTTTATCAAGGTACAACTAAAGTATATGCTTAGTCTAAATTTCAAATCAAAAAATTACTTTCTTATGATGATTGGGGATGCAATCCTCTTCAAGGAAAAAAGTTATTAAATCCAGAATTCCAATATAAATATTATAAATATTCTGAGTATATTGATGCATGGCACAAGGTATTCTCCTACCAAAATCCAAATACGCATTCCTGGTATTTACAATTCAAACTCCCTATTCTCGAAAGATTCCCAAATTGGTTCCGCCATTAGTTCTTATTATGGGGATCACAGACCCAAATTTTACCCGATGCTTTCCAAGCCTTACAGACAAAATTTACAGAATATAATACTTGTACTGACTAAGATGATTTCCATCTCTACTTCATGGATATCTACCAAATACCCTGGATCCTAAAATGGGAATACTCTATTTCTGAGAATACTGCTAATAATTATGAATATATTCCCAAACTTGGCAAAACCCTAAAAATCAAATGGTGGGATATTTCAGTACTAATCTTGCTTCCTTACCTCTTAAACGAATACCGCCTCAAACTAATGTCTTCAACCCACCAGCATATAATACTGTCAGTTTACTCACATTTTCGGCTTATCTGAAGAAAATGAAACAAGCACATCCTAATGTTACCTTAGAAGAAATAGAGCAGAATCTTCTCCATATATTTGCTCCTGATACTATTGCACCAACAACTTCAGAAGAAACTGTCCAATCAGACAATCCCTTATTTGACGACTTCAACCAACGACCTGATGCTTAACACGGCCCGACAGTCCAGCCGTCCCGATAGTCCAGCCCAAGATGATCCAGATAAATAACTCCACTGTTCGCTGCTATGACCTCACCATCATAAGAAACACCTAAAGATTCCATTTTCATAAAGTGACAAGACATCTCAATAGTACTTCATAAAGAGACAAGACATCTCAATAGTAAAGATTCCCTTCTTCATAAAGTGACAAGCCATTTCAATAGTAAAGATTCCTTCTTTACCAATGATAAGACACCTCCAAATAGTAAAGATGCTCTTTGATCGATGTGACTAATCATAGTCACTCTTTTACCAACGTGGCATCGTCTTCTTCTTCGTTGCTCACACGTATCGCCACTATTCCGACAAACAAAAGATTCGCCATCAAGTCAATCACCGTCCCAACGATTGGCTACTCCCTGCACCTGCCACGTATCCCTCTTCATACGACAGCCTTATCTCCAGGTTCCTTCGTCACTACGCTAACGAACCTCAGCCACAAGCTTCCCTTCACCTTATCCCCAGGTTCCTTCGTCGTCACGCTATCATCCATAGCCACAAGTTTTCCTGGGTCATTCCTCTATAAATTCCCACTCGATCAGTTGAAAAGGGCAGACGGCATCAAGGACGCAGCAGCAGCAGCAGCAGAAATTCTCAAGCCCTCGTATGCGCTCTCATATTCTCTCTTCTTATTCTTCTTCTTCTTCTTGTTTCTTTCTGTAGACAGTAGGTTAGTTACTGCATTCAGTCACCTGTACATCGACAAAGTCGGTAACTTCCATATGGCTTCTTTATCTTAGAATGTATGATTGTAATCTATCTTCCTTACCTTCTTACTATCCTTCTGAGTGGAAAAAGTTTGCCAGTCTCTGTATATGTAATTAGTAAGTTATGCAATTTAAATTTTTTTTCGTGGATTATATTTGATATATCCTTGCTTCCTGTTTTAATTTTCTTATTTGTGTTTCTATATTATGTTACTATTCTACAACAATTAATTGCTTATAACTCTGCAATCTTTTTACATTTAAGATAAATAGTGGTAACTGCTTAGGGTAGATCTTGCGGCAAAAATGGTATCAGAGCCAACCCTGTTTTAGAATTCTAAAAGTTCATACTAGTTCTTCTATCTTAAGAAACTTAATAAATTAATCCATTAAAGAAAGTTGGTCCGAGAATTGAGGTTAGAGACGCTCAGGAAACCCAGTCAGTTGACCGTTTAGGCCAGGAGAGCCGTTGAGGTCTAGAAGACGTAAGAGGTAGTCAAAGAGGACTATCCAGATAATACTCAACCGCAACCTAATAATGGAAAAATTTATTAAGAATCTGACAGAGAAAACAACTAGTACAACTAATAGAACTCTAAGGATCAAAAACAAAGAAGAAATTGTTATCAATGATATTGAAAACCAAAAACAAAATTGGAACATACCCAAAGTTCCAATATCAGATGTTTATAAGAAAGGCACATTCGATCTAAAAATCGGATATGCTATTAAAACAGTAGAAGAAACTTTATCTGTTACAAATAATCAAGAAGACTTTCAATTATTATCTCAAAAGTTATTACAAGTCCATAAAACAAAAAACTATAAATATTTACATATAGGATTAATTCATATAGCTGTAAAACCTTTGACTCATTTAGGACTAAATAATTCTATCTTAGTCTGTTTACGTGATACTAGGCATAATAGATTTTCTGATTCACTATTAGGAATGGTTGAATCTAGTTTATGTAGTGGACCAATATATTTCAACTGTTTTCCAAATTATTCTGTATTTCTTACAAATCCAAATATTTTAAATGTTTTATCTTTAAATTTGAAAACTCAAGGATTTAATATGATGACAGGTTCTCAAAATATAGCCATTGTTTATCGAATCTATTACAAAGTAATGACAGCATTATGTTCAAATGTACTCCAAATAGATACGAGAGGAGAAACAATATTTTTTCAAACCAATATGGAAAAATCAAATACCATTGTACCAAAAACAATATCATGGTCAGATATTGTTCTACCTCAAACATGGTCTATCCATAATGAAAACCAACCATCACAAAATCCCACTCAAAATATTCTAGACAAAATTATTGAATATACAGACGGAAATATTGAAATACACTTCACCACAAATAATATAATTATGGATAATGCATCCATCTCATGTACTTCAAGTACTCATTCTTTTTGAGATCCAGAACTGCCAAGAAAATCCATTACTACTTATAATCGAATTCCTCCTATAATAACTATGCCATCAACACCAGTAAAACCACAAATTGAAGAACTCCTAAGGACACCTGATAATATCATTATTCCCCAATACAAAAGAGCTCAAGAAGAACCTGCTGAAGGAGAATTCATTCAAGTATTACAACTTGAAGAAACAATCGATAAAGAATACATTATAAAAGATTTATTATCTCCAGAAAATAAAAATATTAGAGAATGGTATGTAAAAGAATTTGAACCTAGATTAGTAGAGTTGTTTCACTCAAGATTTAACAAATGGAGAAAAAAGGGAAATAAAGGAAAATGTTTTTTTGATTGGCTAAGAGACACCTTAAGCCAACAAAATATCCCTATTCCTGATTTTGAAATAAATACACTAGAAACTCAATATACCGTATTTAATACTACTGAAGGAAATACAATTAAAGCCATACATCCTCCTGAACAAAGCTTGAAAATACAAGGAGTTGCTACTATGGTATCAGCGACTAAAACTCCTGCTACTCCAGAACAAAATACAGGAACCTCTTCTTCATCTTCAACCCAAATGGTTGTATATGAAACAGTAGCTACACCATATAAACTCAATAATGCAAATATAGCTCGTATAGAATTACTTACACATATAATTGAACAAAATAATTATACAAATCTCTGCCTCCATACACTTGGACAACAAACTAATAGAATAGAAAACTTATTACATCCTCCCAATTATAAGGAGAAAAAACAATTATTTTTCAAACCTCCTCCTGATTTGAATAAATAAAAATTTCATATAGGTGATAATAAAACACTTATGGATCAATTAATCTCCAAATTATCCAAATTAGAAATAAAAGATCCCAAACAAACTATTGTTTTACCAGATAATGATAAAGGAAAAGCAAAAATCCCTGAACATGATAATATGACTCTACAAGAAGAAATACTTTTCCAAACCAATGAAACCAAGGAAACACCAATTGTCAACACAACAGAAAATATGCAAACAACGTTTTCTGAAATTCAAATTACTCCAGATACGATAAATCGAATTAATTATAGTAAAAATTGGCAACCAATAAATGCCCGACCATATTATGAAAGACCAACCCCAGTTGATATCCAATTAGAAGAAGACCTCACTAGTCATACGTCGACATATACGGGTCGAACGATTATAGATTGGAATATTGATGGAATTTCTGATCACCGAATATTAGATACAATGAAACATATGACCATGTATGCTTCGGCATGTGAAAAGATCAGCAGTTCGTGCTACAAGTACTAAAGTATTTCCTATAAAGTGAAGGGCAATTGTATAGATTAAGGAATTGACAGCATCGCTTTCAGAATCTCTTGAACAACTTTTTAAACATCTTCATACTTTCATCCATACATTTAAAAATGTTGGATTAGTAGTTTCTGCTAAAAAGTTGAATCTTTTTCAAACAATAGTTAGATTTTTAGGACATAATATAAATCAAGGGACCATTATTCCAATTGATCGATCTATTCTCTTTGCTGATAAATTTCCTGACAAAATATTAGACAAAACTGAATTACGACGATTTTTAGGATGTCTAAATTATATAAGTGATTTTTACCAAAATTTAGCTTTTGATGCTAAACCTTTATATGACGGATTAAAAAAGAATCCTCCACTTGGGACTGAAGTTCATACTTTGGCTGTACAACGACTCAGACTCAAAGCCAAAGAACTTCCATGTTTAACTTTGTCTGATCTCACAGCTTCTAAAATCATTGAATGCGATGCTTCTGAATTAGAACTAGGAGGTATATTAAAACAATCTATTAATTCTAAAGAACAATTAATACGGTTTACTTCCAAAGCCTGGAATCCAACCCAAAAAAATTATTCTACTATAAAAAAAGAATTACTTGCCATTATTCACTGTGTTTGTAAATTCCAAACTGATATTTTGAATCAACACTTTCTCATCCACACCGATTGTAAAGCCGCTAAAGACATTCTGCAAACAGATGTTCAAAACCTTGTATCCAAACAAATATTTGCCAGATGGCAAGCTATTTTATCTGATTTTGATTTCTCTATTGAGCATCTTCACGGTTCTACTAATTCTTTACTTGACATTTTAACACGTGAATTTTGCAGGGGGGATCGCACATACCCATTACACCCTAAAGACGATACGAGTTCATCCTACGGATTTTCATCCTACGGTTTGCAACTCTTTCTTAATAATAAGAATATCAATATGAATAATCCTCCGTCTTCAAATACTAAAGGAAAACAACCAATGGACTTAGTACCAAGCAACAGATATGGGCTTTTTATGCCCATCCAATCCTCTCTAAGTCTAACACCTATGTTACCTCTCAGATCCTCAAATGTATCTGAATACTTGCTACATACTCCTCCACAAAGTCCAATACAAACCCCAAGTCCGGCGTTTTCCCCGGCAACATACCCAAATAAACAAACCTCGACCTCTGCCAAATCAGTCTATATAGACACAGCCTTCTTATCAGATATACCCATTTCTGATATTCATGCACAACTTGACCCAAATAAAATAGCTCCCCTTTATCTTGTAAACCATTTGAATCCATCATACGGAATCAAAACCCGTGAATGGTATGAAGCTATTCTTATGGAAACCGGTTCGGTTTCAATCGTTCATTTTTATCAAAGTACAACTACAGTATATGCTTATTCTAAAATTCAAATCAAAAAATTACTTTCTTATGATGATTGGGGATGCAATCCTCTTCAAGGAAAAAAGTTATTAAATCTAGAATTCCAATATAAATATTATAAATATTCTAAGTATATTGATGCATGGCACAAGGTATTCTCCTACGAAAATCCAAATAATACGCATTCCTGGTATTTGCAATTCAAACACCCTATTATCGAAAGATTCCCAAATTGGTTCCGCCATTGGTTCTTATTATGGGGATCACAGACCCAAATTTTACCCGATGCTTTTCAAGCCTTACAGACAAAATTTGCAGAATATAATACTTGTACTGACCAAGATGATTTCCATCTCTACTTCATGGCTATCTACCAAATACCCTGGATCCTAAAATGGGAATACTCTATTTCTGAGAATAATACTAATAATTATGAGTATATTCCCAAACTTGGCAAAACCCTGAAAATCAAATGGTGGGATATTTTCAGTACTAATCCTGCTTCCTTACCTCATAAACGAATACTGCCTAAAACTAATGTCTTCAACTCACTAGCATAAAATACTGTCAGTTTACCCACATTTTCGGCCTATATGAAGAAAATGAAACAAGCACATTCTAATGCTACCTTAGAAGAAATAGAGCAAAATCTTCTCCATATATTTTCTCCTGATACTATTGCACCAACAACTTCAGAAGAAACTGTCTAATCAGGCAATCTCTTATTTGACGACTTCAGCCAACGACCCGATGCTTAACACGGCCTGACAGTCCAGCCGGCCCGATAGTCCAGCCCAAGATGATTCAGATAAATAACTCCATTGTTCGCTGATATGACCTCACCATCATAAGAAACAAGTAAAGATTCCCTTTTCATAAAGTGACAAGACATCTCAATAGTACTTCATAAAGAGACAAGACATCTCAATAGTAAAGATTCCCTTCTTCATAAAGTGACAAGCCATTTCAATAGTAAAGATTCCTTCTTTACCAATGACAAGACACCTCCAAATAGTAAAGATGCTCTTTGATCGATGTGACTAATCATAGTCACTCTTCTACCAACGTGGCATCGTCTTCTTCTTCGTTGCTCACACGTATCGCCACTATTCCGACAAACAAAAGATTCGCCATCAAGTCAATCACCATCCCAACGACTGGCTACTCCCTGCACCTGCCACGATCCCTCTTCATACGACAGCCTTATCTCCAGGTTCCTTCGTCACTACGCTAACGAACCTCAGCCACAAGCTTCCCTTCACCTTATCCCCAGGTTCCTTCGTCGTCACGCTATCATCCACAGGCACAAGTTTTCCTGGGTCATTGCTCTATAAATACCCACTCGACCAGTTGAGAAGGGCAGACGACATCAAGGACGCAGCAGCAGCAGCAGCAGAAATTCTCAAGCCCTCATATGCTCTCTATGCTCTCTCATATTCTCTCTACTTATTCTTTTTCTTCTGCTCTCTTTCTGTAGACAGTAGGTTAGTTACTGCATTCAGTCACTTGTACATCGACAAAGTCGGTAACTTCCATATGGCTTCTTTATCTTAGAATGTGTGATTTTAATCTATCTTCCTTATCTTCTTACTATCCTTCTGAGTGGAAAAAGTTTGCCAGTCTCTGTATATGTAATCAGTAAGTTATGCAATTTAAATTTGTTTTTACATTTAAAATTTGTGACTATACTCATACTTCGTGGATTATATTTGATATATCCTTGCTTCCTGTTTTAATAATCTTATTTGTGTTTCTATATTATGTTACTATTCTGCAACAATTAATTACTTATAACTCTGTAATCTTTTCATATTTAAGATAAATAGTGGTAACTGCTTAGGGTAGATCTTGCGGCGAAAATGGTATCAAAGCCAACCCCGTTTTTGAATTCTAAAAGTTCATACTAGTTCTTCTATCTTAAGAAACTTAATAAATTAATCCATTAAAGAAAGTTGGTCCGAGAATTGAGGTTAGAGACGCTCAGGACACCAAGTCAGTTGACCGTTTAGGCCAGGAGAGCCGCTGAGGTCTAGAAGACGTAAGAGGTAGTCAAAGAGGACTGTCCAGATAACACTCAATCGCAACCTAATAATGGAAAAAATTATTACAAATCTGACAGATAAAACAACTAGTACAACTAATAGAACTCTAAGGATAAAAAACAAAGAATAAATAGTTATCAATGATATTGAAAACCAAATACAAAATTGGAACATACCCAAAGTTCCAATATCTGATGTCTATAAGAAAGGCACATTCGATCTAAAAATCGGATATGCTATTAAAACAGTAGAAGAAACTTTATCTGTTACAAACAATCCAGAAGACTTTCAATTATTATCTCAAAAGATATTACAAGTCCATAAAACAAAAAACTATAAATATTTACATATAGGATTAATTCAAATAGCTGTAAAACCTTTGACTCGTTTAGGACTAAATAATTCTAACTTAGTCTGTTTACGTGATACTAGGCATAATAGATTTTCTGATTCACTACTAGGAATGGTTGAATCTAGTTTATGTAGTGGACCAATATATTTCAACTGTTTTCCAAATTATTCTGTATCTCTTACAGATCCAAATATTTTAAATGTTTTATCTTTAAATCTGAAAACTCAAGGATTTAATATGATGACAAATTCTCAAAATATAGCCATTGTTTATCGAATCTATTACAAAGTAATAACTACATTATGTCCAAATGTACTCCAAATAGATACGAGAGGACAAACAATATTTTTTCAAACCAATATGGAAAAATCAAATACAATTGTACCAAAAAAAATATCATGGTCAGATATTGTTCTACCTCAAACATGGTCTATCCATAATGAAAACCAACCATCACAAAATCCCACTCAAAATATTCCAGACAAAATTATTGAATATACAGACGGAAATTTTGAAATACACTTCACCACAAATAATAGAATTATGGATAATGCATCCATCTCATGTACTTCAAGTACTCATTCTTTTTGAGATCCAGAACCGCCAAGAAAATCCATTACTACTTATAATCGAATTCCTCCTATAATAACTATGCCATCAACACCAGTAAAACCACAAATTGAGGAACTCCTAAGGACACCTGATAATATCATTATTCCTCAATACAAAAGAGCTCAAGAAGAACCTGCTGAAGCAGAATTCATTCAAGTATTACAATTTGAAGAAACAATCGATAAAGAATACATTATAAAAGATTTATTATCTCCAGAAAATAAAAATATTAGAGAATGGTATGTAAAAGAATTTGAACCTAGATTAGTAGAGTTGTTTCACTCAAGATTTAACAAATGGAGAAAAAAGGGAAATAAAGGAAAATGTTTTTTCGATTGGCTAAGAGACACCTTAAGCCAACACAATATCCCTATTCCTGATTTTGAAATAAATACACTAGAAACTCAATATACCGTATTTAATACTATTGAAGGAAATACAATTAAAGCCATACATCCTCCTGAACAAAGCTTGAAAATACAAGGAGTTGCTACTATGGTATCAGCTACTAAAACTTCTGCTACTCCAGAACAAAATACAAAAACCTCTTCTTCATCTTCAACCCAAATGGTTGTATATGAAACAGTAGCTACACCATATAAACTCAATAATGCAAATATAGCTCGTATAGAATTACTTACACATATAATTGAACAAAATAATTATAAAAATCTCTGCCTCCATACACTTGGATAACAAACTAATAGAATAGAAAACTTATTACATCCTCTCAGTTATAAGGAGAAAAAACAATTACTTTTCAAACCTCCTCCTGATTTGAATAAATAAAAATTTCTTATAGGTGATGATAATAAAACACTTATGGATCAATTAATCTCCAAATTATCCAAACTAGAAATAAAAAATCCCAAACAAACTATTGTTTTACCAGATAATGATAAAGGAAAAGCAAAAATCCCTGAACATGATAATATGACTCTACAAGAAGAAATACTTTTCCAAACCAATGAAACCAAGGAACCACCAATTGTCAACACAATAGAAAATATGCAAACAGCGTTTTCTGAAATTCAAATTACTCCAGATACGATAAATCGAATTAATTATAGTAAAAATTGGCAACCAATAAATGCCCGACCATATTATAAAAGACCAACCCCAGTTGATATCCAATTAGAAGAAGACCTCACTAGTCATACGTCGACATATACGGGTCGAACGATTATAGATTGGAATATTGATGGAATTTCTGATCACCGAATATTAGACACAATGAAACATATGACCATATATGCTTCGGCATGTAAAATGGCTGGTAGTCATGATCAAGAAATAGCAAAAGCCATAGTTTCAGGATTCACCGGATGGTTAAGAGGATGGTGGGATTCCTATCTCAATGAACAAACAAAACAACAGATATTAACCAATACCAGACAATGGACAACAAAAAATGAGCACAACCAGGATATGGTATATTCTGAAAGTGATGCTGTCAATTCCTTAATCTATACAATTGCCCTTCATTTTATAGGAAATACTTCAATACTTGCAGCACGAACTGCCGATCTTTTATCTAATCTACGATGTCCTACACTATCACACTATAAATGGTATAAAGACGTATTTTTCTCTCGCATACTCATACGTAAAGATAGTTATCTTGACCACTGGAAAGAAAAATTTGTAGCAGGATTACCTTATCTATTTACTGAAAAGGTTAAAGAACGTTTAAAAAAAAAAAATGGTGGTGTCATCAATTACTCTCAATATACTTTAGGAGAATTATCTTCAGAAATTTGTGCTGAAGGCTTAGCCCTATGTAAAGACCTGAAACTTAAAAAACAACTTGATAAACAAAATTTAAGTGGTAAAAAAGAGTTAGGAGATTTCTGCCAACAATTTGGCTATCATATGAATCAAACTCATATAGATAAAACAAAACCACATAAAATACATAAAGTATATAAAAAGAAAAAACATCGAAATAAACCTGAAAAAACATATAAGTCTTTTCCAACCAAACAGAAAAAATATAGAAAATTTACGAAGTGTTTTGCTTCCAAATCATCCCAACAGAATAAAAAGAAATTACCCGTTTGTTATAAATGTGGCAAAGTCGGCCATTATAAAAGCCAATGCAAAGTCAAACAAAAACTAGACTCCATTACATTAGATGAGTGTATCAGAAATAAAATCTATGATATTATTCAACTATATGATTCGTCTGATAGTTCTGATACTGACACTACTTCCTCAAGTAGTAATACTTCTTTCATAGGAACAATACATAATGATGATTTTTATTGGTCAGAAATTAGTTCTGATACAGAAGACGAAATATGCCAATGTCCTACAACTTCTGGTATTCATACATTAACAAAAGAAGACAATCTTATTTTAGATTTAATAGCAAAAATATCTGATCCGGATGAAAAAAGAGAAATAATTACTAAGTTTATCAATTTAACTAAAACAAAAACAAAACATATGCCATTAGTTAAACCTCCTGATAGTTATAATTTTTTTGATATCATGAAACGTATCAGTCAGCATGAAGCCACCCAAAAAGAACCTACTATTGCTAAACTCAAAGCCGAAGTAAATATAGTTAAGGTAGAATTATCCCAATTAAAAAATAGAATTCAAATCCTTGAACTCCATGACAATACCTCTGAAATAGATACTGATACAGATGTCATAGAATTTAACCATTTACTCAAATCATATCATCCCAATGATTATCTAACTAAATGCGAATCATCCACCAGACATTCTGTAAATGTTTTAAACCTAGTAATCACACAAAAATGGTTTGTGCTAATAACCATTGTCATAAATGATGAATATGAATTCCAATCTCTAGCCTTGGTAGATTCAGGTGCTGATCTGAATTGTCTCAATGAAGGATTAGTCCCCACAAAATATTTTGATAAGACTACCCTAATCCTTAATACTGCCGATGGTAGTAGACTATTCATAAAATACAAGTTATCTAATGCCAAAATTTGCACTGAAGGACATCGTTTTCCTACTCCATTTATCATGGTTAAAGGACTCAGCCAAGCTGCAATCCTTGGCGTACCTTTCCTCTTATTATTATATCCAGTTACTATTTCCCATACGTGCATTGAAACAACTACTCATGATACCCCTATAAAATTTGAATTTCTTGATAAACCCAAAATTAAATAAATCAATACTGTCAAACAAAATATAAAACAAAAAGAAAATTTTATAGGATCATTACAACTTGAAATCAAACATAAAATTATCAGTGAAAAACTCCAAACTAATGATATGATACAAAAGATACAACAACTCAAAAATTTTATCATGAACGAAATATGTAATGAATTACCAAACGCCTTTTGGCATAGAAAACAACATATTGTTGGACTACCATATGAACCAAATTTTAATGAAACAAAAATACCGACAAAAGCTAGACCTATCCAAATGAATACAGAATTATTACAAACATGTCATCATGAAATACAAGATTTACTCCAAAAGAAACTTATACGTCCTAGTTCATCTCCTTGGAGCTGCTCTGCTTTCTATGTTAATAAAAATGCTGAGCAAGAACGTGGAGTTCCAAGATTGGTCATTAATTATAAACCCCTCAATAAAGTCTTACAATGGATTAGATATCCCATTCCAAATAAAAAAGATTTACTCGACAGACTCTTACATGCTGTAATCTTCTCCAAATTCAATTTAAAATATGGTTTTTGGCAAATACAGATAAAAGAAGAAGATAAATATAAAACAGCTTTTAATGTCCCTTTTGGACAATATGAATGTAATGTTATGCCTTTTGGTCTTAAGAATGTTCCATCTGAATTCCAAAAAATAATGAATGATATCCTTAATCCTTTTATAAATTCATGAATTTTTATATTGATGATGTCCTCGTATTTTCAGAATCTCTTGAATAACATTTTGAACATCTTCATACTTTCATCCATACAGTTAAAAATGCTGGATTAGTAGTTTCTGCTAAAAAGTTGAATCTTTTTCAAACAAAAGTTAGATTTTTAGGACATAATATAAATCAAGGGACCATTATTCCAATTGATCGATCTATTCTCTTTGTTGATAAATTTCCTGACAAATTATCTCTTTGCTGATAAATTTCCTGACAAAATATTAGACAAAACTGAATTACAACGATTTTTAGGATGTCTAAATTATATAAGTGATTTATACCAAAATTTAGCTCTTGATGCTAAACCTTTATATGACCGATTAAAAAAGAATCCTCCACCTTGGACTAATGTTCATACTTTGGCCGTCCAGCGCATTAAACTTAAGGCCAAAGAACTTCCAAGTTTAACTTTGTCTGATCCCACAGCTTCTAAAATCATTGAATGCAATGCTTCTGAATTGGGACTAGGAGGTATATTAAAACAATCTATTAATTCTAAAGAACAATTAATACGGTTTACTTCCAAAGCCTGGAAGATCTACCCTAAGCAGTTACCACTATTTATCTTAAATATGAAAAGATTGCTGAGTTATAAGTAATTAATTGTTGCAGAATAGTAACATAATATAGAAACACAAATAAGATAATTAAAACAGGAAGCAAGGATATATCAAATATAATCCACGAAAACAAATTTAAATTGCATAACTTACTGATTACATATACAGAGACTGGCAAACTTTTTCCACTCAGAAGGATAGTAAGAAGGTAAGGAAGATAGATTACAATCACACATTCTAAGATAAAGAAGCCATATGGAAGTTACCGACTTTGTCGATGTACAAGTGACTGAATGCAGTAACTAACCTACTGTCTACAGACAGAGAGAAGAAGAAGAAGAAGAATACGAAGAGAGAATATGAGAGAGCATAGAGAGCATATGAGGGCTTGAGAATTTCTGCTGCTGCTGCTGTTGCGTCCTTGATGCCGTCTGCCCTTCTCAACTGGTCGAGTGGGTATTTATAGAGGAATGACCCAGGAAAACTTGTGGCTGTGGATGATAGCGTGACGACGAAGAAACCTGGGGATAAGGTGAAGGGAAGCTTGTGGCTGAGGTTCGTTAGCGTAGTGACGAAGGAACCTGGAGATAAGGCTGTCGTATGAAGAGGGATACGTGGCAGGGAGTAGCCAGTCGTTGGGATGGTGATTGACTTGATGGCGAATCTTTTGTTTGTCGGAATAGTGCGATACGTGTGAGCAACGAAGAAGAAGACGATGCCACGTTGGTAGAAGAGTGACTATGATTAGTCACATCGATCAAAGAGCATCTTTACTATTTGAAGGTGTCTTGTCATTGGTAAAGAAGGAATCTTTACTATTGAAATGGCTTGTCACTTTATGAAGAAGGGAATCTTTACTATTGAGATGTCTTCTCTCTTTATGAAGTACTATTGAGATGTCTTGTCACTTTATGAAAAGGGAATCTTTACTTGTTTCTTATGATGGTGAGGTCATATCAGCGAACAGTGGAGTTATTTATCTGGATCATCTTGGGCTGGACTATCGGGCCGACTGGACTGTCAGGCCGTGTTAAGCATCGGGTTGTTGGATGAAGTCGTCAAATAAGGGATTGCCTGATTAGACAGTTTCTTTTGAAGTTGTTGGTGCAATAGTATCAGGAGCAAATATATGGAGAAGATTCTGCTCTATTTGTTCTAAGGTAGCATTAGGAAGTGCTTGTTTCATTTTCTTCAGATAGGCCGAAAATGTGGGTAAACTGACAGTATTATATGCTAGTGGGTTGAAGACATTAGTTTGAGGCGGTATTCGTTTAAGAGGTAAGGAAGCAGGATTAGTACTGAAAATATCCCACCATTTGATTTTCAGGGTTTTGCCAAGTTTGGGAATATACTCATAATTATTAGTATTATTCTCAGAAATAGAGTATTCCCATTTTAGGATCCAGGGTATTTGGTAGATAGCCATGAAGTAGAGATGGAAATCATCTTGGTCAGTACAAGTATTATATTCTGCAAATTTTGTCTGTAAGGCTTGAAAAGCATCGGGTAAAATTTGGGTCTGTGATCACCATAATAAGAACCAATGGCGGAACCAATTTGGGAATCTTTCGAGAATAGGGAGTTTGAATTGCAAATACCAGGAATACGTATTATTTGGATCTTGGTAGGAGAATACCTTGTGCCATGCATCAATATACTCAGAATATTTATAATATTTATATTGGAATTCTGGATTTAATAAATTTTTTCCTTGAAGAGGATTGCATCCCCAATCATCATAAGAAAGTAATTTTTTGATTTGAAATTTAGAATAAGCATATACTTTAGTTGTACCTTGATAAAAATGAACGATTGAAACCGAACCGGTTTCCATAAGAATAGCTTCATACCATTCACGGGTTTTGATTCCGTATGATGGATTCAAATGGTTTACAAGATAAAGGGGAGCTATTTTATTTGGGTCAAGTTGTGCATGAGTATCAGAAATGGGTATAACTGATAAGAAGGCTGTGTCTATATAGACTGATTTGGTAGAGGTCGAGGTTTGTTTATTTGGGTATGTTATCGGGGAAAACGCCGGACTTGGGGTTTGTATTGGCTTTGTGGAGAAGTATGTAGCAAGTATTCAGGTACATTTGAGGATCTGAGAGGTGACATTAGTGTCAGACTTAGAGAAGATTGGATGGGCATAAGAGGCCCATATCTGTTGCTTGGTACTAAGTCCATTGGTTGCTTTCCTTTGGTATTTGAAGACGGAGGATTATTCATATTGATATTCTTATTATTAAGAAAGAGTTGCAAACCGTAGGATGAAAATCTGTAGGATGAAATCGTATCGTCTTTAGGGTGTAATGGGTATGTGCGGTCCCCCCTGCAAAAATTCACGGGTTAAAAAGTCAGGGAAAGAATTAGTAGAACCGTGAAGATGCTCAATAGAGAAATCAAAAGCAGATAAAATAGCTTGCCATCTGGCAAATATTTGTTTGGATATAAGGTTTTGAACATCTTTTTGCAGAATGTCTTTAGCGGCTTTACAATCGGTGCGGATGAGAAAGTGTTGATTCAAAATATCAGTTTGGAGTTTACAAACACAGTGAATAATGGCAAGTAATTCTTTTTGACAGTAGAATAATTTTTTTGGGTTGGATTCTAGGCTTTAGAAGTAAACCGTATTAATTGTTCTTTAGAATTAATAGATTGTTTTATTATACCTCCTAGTCCTAATTCAGAAGCATCGCATTCAATGATTTTAGAAGTTGTGGGATCAGACAAAGTTAAACATGGAAGTTCTTTGGCTTTGAGTTTGAGTCATTGTACAGCCAAAGTATGAACTTCAGTCCAAGGTGGAGGATTCTTTTTTAATCGCTCATATAAAAGTGTAGCATCAAGAGCTAAATTTTGGTAAAAATCACTTATATAATTTAGACATCCTAAAAATCGTTGTAATTCAGTTTTGTCTAATATTTTGTCAGGAAATTTATCAACAAAGAGAATAGATCGATCAATTGGAATAATGGTCCCTTGATTTATATTATGTCCTAAAAATCTAACTTTTGTTTGAAAAAGATTCAACTTTTTAGCAGAAACTACTAATCCAGCATTTGTAACTGTATGGATGAAAGTATGAAGATGTTTAAAATGTTGTTCAAGAGATTCTGAAAATACGAGGACATCATCAATATAAACAATCATGAATTTATAAAAGGGATTAAAGATATCATTCATTATTTTTTGGAATTCAGATAGAGCATTCTTAAGACCAAAAGGCATAACATTCCATTCATATTGTCCAAAAGGGACATTAAAAGCTGTTTTATATTTATCTTCTTCTTTTATCTGTATTTGCCAAAAACCAGATTTTAAATCGAATTTGGAGAAGATTACAGCATGTAAGAGTCTGTCGAGTAAATCTTTTTTATTTGGAATGGGATATCTAATCCATTGTAAGACTTTATTGAGGGGTTTATAATTAATGACCAATCTTGGAACTCTACGTTCTTGCTCAGCATTTTTATTAACATAGAAAGCAGAGCAGCTCCAAGGAGATGAACTAGGACGTATAAGTTTCTTTTGGAGTAAATCTTGTATTTCATGATGACATGTTTGTAATAATTCTGTATTCATTTGGATAGGTCTAGCTTTTGTCGGTATTTTTGTTTCATTAAAATTTGGTTCATATGGTAGTTCAACAATATGTTGTTTTCTATGCCAAAAGGCGTTTGGTAGTTCATTACATATTTCGCCTATGATAAAATTTTTGAGTTGTTGTATCTTTTGTATCATATCATTAGTTTGGAGTTTTTCACTGATAATTTTATGTTTGATTTCAAGTTGTAATGATCCTATAAAATTTTCTTTTTGTTTTATATTTTGTTTGACAGTATTGATTTCTTTAATTTTGGGTTTATCAAGAAATTCAAATTTTATAGGGGTACCATGAGTAGTTGTTTCAATGCCTGTATGGGAAATAGTAACTGGATATAATAATGTGAAGAAAGGTACGTCAAGGATTACAGCTTGGCTGAGTCCTTTAACCATGATAATTGGAGTAGGAAAACAATGTCATTTAGTGCAAATTTTGGCATTAGATAACTTGTATTTTATGAATAGTCTACTACCATCGGCAGTATTAAGGATTTGGATAGTCTTATCAAAATATTTTGTGGGGACTAATCCTTCATTGAGACAATTCAGATCAGCACCTGAATCTACCAAGGCTAGAGATTGGAATTCATATTCATCATTTATGACAATGGTTATTAGCACAAACTATTTTTGTGTGATTACTCGGTTTAAAACATTTACTGAATGTCTGGTGGATGATTCGCATTTAGTTAGATAATCATTGGGATGATATGATTTGAGTAAATGGTTAAATTCTATGACATATGTATCAGTATCTATTTCAGAGGTATTGTCATGGAGTTCAAGGATTTGAATTCTATTTTTTAATTGGGATAATTCTACCTTAACTATATTAACTTCGGCTTTGAGTTCAGCAATAGTAGGTTCTTTTTGGGTGGTTCATGCTGACTGATACGTTTCATGATATCAGAAAAATTATAATTATTAGGAGGTTTAACTAATGGCATATGTTTTGTTTTTGTTTTAGTTAAATTGATAAACTTAGTAATTATTTCTCTTTTTTCATCCGGATCAGATATTTTTTCTATTAAATCTAAAATAAGATTGTCGTCTTTTGTTAATGTATGAATACCAGAAGTTGTAGGACATTGGCATATTTCGTCTTCTGTATCAGAACTAATATCTGACCAATAAAAATCATCATTATGAATTGTTCTTATGAAAGAAGTATCACTACTTGAGGAAGTAGTGTCAGTATCAGAACTATCAGACGAATCATATAGTTGAATAATATCATAGATTTTATTTCTGATACACTCATCTAATGTAATGGAGTCTAGTTTTTGTTTGACTTTGCATTGGCTTTTATAATGGCCGACTTTGCCACATTTATAACAAACGGGTAATTTCTTTTTATTCTGTTGGGATGATTTGGAAGCAAAACGTTTCGTAAATTTTCTATATTTTTTCTGTTTGGTTGGAAAAGACTTATATGTTTTTTCAGGTTTATTACGATGTTTTTTCTTTTTATATACTTTATGTATTTTATGTGGTTTTGTTTTATCTATATGAGTTTGATCCATATGATAGCCAAATTGTTGGCTGAAATCTCCTAACTCTTTTTTACCACTTAAATTTTGTTTATCAAGTTGTTTTTTAAGTTTCAGGTCTTTACATAGGGCTAAGCCTTCAGCACAGATTTTTGAAGATAATTCTCCTAAAGTATATTGAGAGTAATTGATGACACCACGATTTTTATTTTTTAAACGTTCTTTAACCTTTTCAGCAAATAGATAAGGTAATCCTGCTACAAATTTTTCTTTCCAGTGGTCAAGATAACTATCTTCACGTATGAGTAAGCGAGAGAAAAATACGTCTTTATACCATTTATAGTGTGATAGTGTAGGACATCGTAGATTAGATAAAAGATCAGCAGTTCGTGCTGCAAGTATTGAAGTATTTCCTATAAAATGAAGGGCAATTGTATAGATTAAGGAATTGACAGCATCACTTTCAGAATATACCATATCCTGGTTGTACTCATTTTTTGCTGTCCATTGTCTGGTATTGGTTAATATCTGTTGTTTTGTTTGTTCATTGAGATAGGAATCCCACCATCCTCTTAACCATCCGGTGAATCCTGAAACTATGGCTTTTGCTATTTCTTGATCATGACTACCAGCCATTTTACATACCGAAGCATACATGGTCATATGTTTCATTGTATCTAATATTCGGTGATCAGAAATTCCATCAATATTCCAATATATAATCGTTCGACCCGTATATGTCGACGTATGACTAGTGAGGTCTTCTTCTAATTTGATATCAACTGGGGTTGGTCTTTTATAATATGGTCGGGCATTTATTGGTTGCCAATTTTTACTATAATTAATTCGATTTATCGTATCTGGAGTAATTTGAATTTCAGAAAACGCTGTTTGCATATTTTCTATTGTGTTGACAATTGGTGGTTCTTTGGTTTCATTGGTTTGGAAAAGTATTTCTTCTTGTAGAGTCATATTATCATGTTCAGGGATTTTTGCTTTTCCTTTATCATTATCTGGTAAAACAATAGTTTGTTTGAGATCTTTTATTTCTAATTTGGATAGTTTGAAGATTAATTGATCCATAAGTGTTTTATTATCATCACCTATATGAAATTTTTCTTTATTCAAATCAGGAGGAGGTTTGAAAAATAATTGTTTTTTCTCCTTATAACTGGGAGGATGTAATAAGTTTTCTATTCTATTAGTTTGTTGTCCAAGTGTATGGAGGCAGAGATTT
>NW_006497610.1:2268468-2280762 GCF_000471905.2 Amborella trichopoda | reverse complement strand
CCATGAAAATTCTTAATGGAGTACCCTCATTTTTTATTGAATTCCTAAAAAAAAATATTTATAATGAATTTTAATAATTTTTTCGAATTTTTTTTAAGCTTTATTCTGACCGATTCACCCTATTCCCGATCCGGTTGGCCGATTCGCCGATCCGGATCGGTTTTTTGGAAGCCCGATCAGGGTCACCGATCCGTTTTTCAAACCATTAGTTGCAATACTTGGTACTTCATCCTTCGTAGGGATAATCTTTTGATAATTTGTGGGAATTCGAGTGTTTGTCAATCATCTTTATTATGTGATTTTCCTTCGATGTGACTCGCATATAAAAGGGGTGAAGCATGCAATGACGTCAGACTCAATAAATAAACCATAAGATACCATGACAAACTAAACCCTATAAGGTGTTAGGCCCAGGGGTTTTCCACTCTAGGGCAGTGTTTGAAAACCTGGATCGCAAACCAAACATTGGAGGAACTAGTCCTGATTGGTAAATCACCTATCTAGATTAAAGATTCGGCTAAAAGAATCATTTAATAAAAAATAAAAAATAAAAATAATAAAAATTGAAAAGAAAATGTTGGGCAGTAAAAAAACAACATATCGATAGGATGAGCTAAATAAGATGATAATGTTAAGATGAATGAGTGACAAGGCAAGAAAGAATAGAATTTGGAATGAATACATACAAGAGAACATAGAGATGATTCCAATAGGCAATAAGGGAAAGATGACTCTAAATAGTTGGGATAAGACTCTGATGATAAAAAATAAATAATGTGGTAACTAGGCGACATGGCCTAGTTCCATGATAGAATTTGTCAATTTTGTTAGAGAACCATTGAATTTTGTGGGGAACCACGTGATCTGATCCAGTTCCTATTCATTCCCGATCCAATTCGATGAAACTACTTTAGAGTGTATTGATCACGACCAGTATTTAGAAACCCATATCGGTAGCATGAACTGACGATCCAATAAACTAATGATTCAATACGATGGATTGAAAAATCCAAAAATAAAAATAAAAAATTACACGCTACCATGGTTTATTTACTCAGCAAAACCATATCTAGTCGTATTATTAGGAAATCAAATTTTTAGGATGTAACCCTTGCAACCCACGAATAACCTCCCAAATAAAATAAAATCGCCGTGTCTCAGGAAAAAAAAACACAAATTGGAAGTTCTAATATTAAGCAGAGACCCTCAAATTTTAAGTAGTCGCATCTATGTGTATAGGAACTCAAATCCCAATTTTATTTTTGAACAATACTCATATAATGATTCTAAAATTGATCCCAAAAATCTAAACAAAAGAACCCTCTCAAGGACATGACATTTTACTCAAGGGAGTAAATGAACAGTGTCCTCTCATGGGTATACCATACCTACTCTACGGAAAATAATAAACAAGATCACAAGGCATGCAAATAAAAGACCTAAACACATGAGGATTTCATTTGTGCCAATTGGTAGTTAGTCATGGATGGTTTAGAGTTCAAGAAAACTTTCATGGGCCTTCAATTACAAAAATATTTTTTTTATCTGTAAAATTATTAAAAAATATATTTTTTTCTATCAGTAAAGTTATAAAAATACATATGATCATGACAGGAGAAACTTGTTGCAAAATAAGACACCAGAAGTCGACCTCACCAACCAACTACCCAATAAAAATTTGAATTGATACATTTCTTAGTTTCTTCACTTTGACCTTTCCAAAGTAATGGATGAAAGTTTAATAAAATACCCATTAGTGAAATAAGCTTTAGGATAACCTAGAGACCCACCCAAAAGCCCCATGGCACATGCATGGCCTCTTATGCAACAAAAAATACATAACTTGCTTTATAGGGAAGTGTTTTTTTCTTTTCTTTTCTCTTTTTTTTTTTTTGTAAAGCTGAGTTTTATAAAGTTGCACTTCAAATTTTAATGAAAAATGCAACCTTGGCATGGGAAAACATGCAAAACAATTATTTCAACCTCGATGGCAATGGACTAAAACAATAATTAGATGAAAAAAATTTATATAAGGTGTCAACTTTATATTATAGAATAAGATGCACCTCAAAAACACCCAAAAAAAAAAATTTCAAATAAAAAATTTGAAGACAAATTTTCAAACCATGAGTTTTCGACACTAAAACTACATCGTTTGACATAATTTAACAGCAGACATTATTATGATTATTTAAGGTTGGCGCCTTAAGCAACCCACACTCAAAATAGATTTCAAACCCTACAAATATTAATCTTACATGGTATTTTTCAGCTCATCAATTTTACGTATTTAAAAATCCATCAGAACTGGTACCATTGCAAGTTGCAACTTATGATGATCACTGCTAGCAAGACCGGATCATCGTGGTCAGTAAACTTTCATCATGTGTGTAGAGAAGTGAATAAGGTGGCAGATGAAATGGCGAAGAGAGGTGCTGTTTCGATTCTTTGATTGTGTCGTCTGTAATATTTTGAGATATGATTTGCAATTCCCATTTAGTCAATAAAAAGTAAAGTACTCCCGTCAAAAAAACCCACAAATGGGAGAATAGCTCTTAACCTCGTTTTCGTGCAACTATATTGCATTCACTAAATTAGGTTTAAATGGGTACGCATTTTTAGGATTTTATTTTCTGAGTTCCAAAATATGTAAGCATTCTCTAAATTAGGTTTAAATGGGTACACATTTTTAGGAGTTTATTTTTTGAGTTCTAAAATGTGTAACTCCAAAATTATCCTTTATTCAAAGCTAGTCCTATTTCTATGTTTCATACCTTTCGGAAAATAGAGAAAAAATAAGGAAAATTATCGTAAATATACCTTAATTTTTGTCTATTTAAAAAAAAAAAACTCGATTTTCATAAACCTCATCCACACATTTTATTTTTCAATTTTGGGCGCTTTATGACCAAAATAGCCTTCACAGTAGTCGTATTACCGTAAAAAACAATTACGGTACTTTAAATACCGTAATATATGGCCAATGTTAGGTACTTAAAATCTCGTAAGAAGACATTTTGGTATTAGGGTACTCAAATTATCGTAATACTACATATGAGCAGGGTTGCATTATGGTACTTTAAGTACTGTAGACATGTTTAAAAGCATTACGGTACTTAAAGCACCGTAACCACATTGATATTTTATATGTAACCATGGTTGTTTCAAAACTTTCCCGCATTTTTTCATGATTTCTTTCATTCTAAAACAATTTCTTTCCTCTTAAAAAACCCTATGTCTCCATCCCACTCTCTCTAACCCTCCTAAAGCCCTATTTTCCCATCCCACTCTCTTTAACCCCACATCTCTCTTCCTTAGCCTGTTCTCTCTCTCTCTTGCTTATCCTCTTCCCTCTCTAAGCTCTCATCCATTTTCTATCATCTCATTGTATTTTTCAATCTCTGAATGATGTCTCTGAAAGCTATTTCTCAACCCGTGAGCATCAAATATAGACACTAACACCATTTTATAGGTATGTCATCAAATTCGTCAAGCTTTTTATTATATTTCCTTAGATGTGCAGACACTAATTTTTAATAAATATTATGTTGTTTTTGCTATTGTACTTGATGTAGTTGGGTTAGCCATTGTAATTCATAAATAAGTTTTAGATATGTATTTATATTATGGCATATGTATTACAATCTAATTAATATCCCTCTGTAATGAAACCTTCTCGTTATATATAAATATTTTGAAACCTTTATACATATATTGCTTTCTTCCGTTATTGATCCCAAAATTTTCAATTCATATTTGTTTCCATCTTAAATTGGAGATCTCAATAGTGATTGGGCTTGTATGCACCTATAATGGGTGACGACAGAGTGAAAATCGCTTTACACTTTGGTGGTTCTTTCAAGAGGTATTCTAATGATAGACGTGTTTTATATGATGGTGGGGACCTGAAGGTTACATTTTTTAGGGGGATCCCATCCTTCGACCAAATAAACATCACTTATCAAAACTAAAAAGTTATACCCCAAGTACCATATCTATTAGGTATATTGACTCAAGGTTACCAAGTAACAGGAATATGGTACATATTGACTACGGTGACGACATTGTAAATATGATATAAGGGTTTTATCCCATTGCTATGTACGTATCAAACAAATCTATTGCGTCGGATACCACCTAATCTCGACTACCAACAATGCCCGATAACGGTCCATCAAGATTGGTCATGTAAGAAGTTTGCAATGAAATTTATTTTATTATTTGATAATATTTTTAGTGCAAATGTTATGGGTTCGGATAAATCTCACTTATGCTTCTAATACTTTTTCGACAACGATACCCGACCAGAGCAAGTAGTTCAAAGTGAAGATGAGTATGATTCAGAAATCGAGTGCCAAATCGACGATATCGATCCGATCGAAAGCCTCATCAGGATTGACCATTATGAAGTTGTACTTCAATAGGCTTAGGATTTTGATGACGTACAAGCATGCCGTAATCACCTTATTGATTATGTCATATCATTAAACTTCAATATGAGGTTTATAAAAAGTGATGAAAGACGTGTTTGGGTGAGGTGCGATGCAGATGAGTGTTCATTACAAGTGTGTTGTTGAAAGGTTAATACAACAAACTTCTTCACGAGTGAAAAACATTATAAATATGCATTTTTGTGTTGACACAATAGGCAGGGTTCATCAGCCTCTTGCTCAAAGCCACTGGGTGGCAAGTAAGATCAAAGACCGTTTGAATGATATGCCCAATCTAACACTTGGAGATATTATTAATGACGTACAACGTGATAACGGTGTCATGCTATCTTACTAACAAGCAGGGTGGGGCAAAGAGGTTGCGCAAGGGATAAATAACGGTTTCCATGTGAAAGCATACGAGGATCCCAAGTACCTAAGATCCGAATCACTAACCCTGGAACCTTAACGATTATTCAGACAGATGATTATGATACGTTTGAACGTGTGTTTACAGCCAATCATCCATGTTTGTATGGTTTTATGTATGGTTGCAGGCCATTGGTGGGACTAGATGTAACTTTTTTAAAGTGAAGATAAAAAGGAATACTATTGGCTGCAATTGGAATAGATGCGAATGAAAATATATTTCTTATAGCATATGCAGTGGTTGAGACACCAAGCTAGACTTGGTTTCTAAAGTTTCTCAATGAGCAGTTTCAGGAGATGCCTGATCTGCCAGCTTTGTCTATTGTATCAGATGGTAAAAAAGGGTTGTAAGTAGAAATTGAAGAAAATATTTCCAATCAGTGATCAGAGGTATTGTATGTGTCACTTAATCGATAACTTCCGAAAGGAATTCAGATTAAGAGTGCAAATGTTGAGGCTTATGTTTGGATCATGAAATAACATCAGAAAACTTGGGCAAACACATATTTTTGGGGATGTAGATACAATCATATGACATCGAACATCTTCGAATAATTTAACAGGTGGATATTAAAGGCTCGGGAGAAGCCCCTCATTAAACTCCTTGAATACCTAAGGGTTAAGCTCATGAGAAAATTTGCTAAGACAATGGCTAAGTCCTTTGAATGGAGCGGCGTGCTTATACTGAAAGCCCAAAATGTAATAAATCATAGGAGGGATAAGTCTAGATTCGTTCATACAGTCATATGGGCACATGATGGTATGCATGAGATCAATGCGGATAAGAAATATGTTGTTAATCTGGCGAGTCATACATGTATCTATTGGGTGTGGTAGGTTAGTGGGTTGTCGTGCAATCATGATATCGCCACTATAGATCATAGCATCAAGATGTTATATAATATTATGGCATTTATTTCACAGTGGATATGTACCGTAAAACATATTCCCTTCCCTTCAGCCCTATGCTTGATGAACACGGGTTACCAGAGATTGTTTATAGAACAGTACTGCCGCCAGCTACAAGGCGAGCCACGGGTCAGCCAAAGAAACAATGTAGACAAACAAAGTACAAAGAGATTATGCCTCTTAAGTATAGCTACTGCGGGGTCGTGGGCCATAGCAGGAAGACTAGCAAGTCGAGTATTTGAAATGATGTAAAGAGGTCAGTAGTGCCAATTGATCTTTTTTTATATGTTTTTTTGTTATCTGAATTTGTAAATAGGCTAGTAGTGCCAGTTGATCTTTTTTAAAATGTTTTTTTTGTTACATGAATTTGTAAAGAGGTCAATAGTGTCAGTTGATCTTTTTTTATATGTTTTTTTTGTTATCTGAATTTATAAAGAGGCCAGTAGTATCGGTTGATCTTTTTGATATAGCTTTTTAGTTCAATTTATGGAATCCAGTTGCGTGCTTGTTCAAGTTTAAGTCTCTCATTTCATTCATGCCTCTAATGGCTTACCTTATTTTTAAAAATTATTGTTAAAATCATTATGGTCTTTTTTGCACCGTATAGTCCGACATTATAATTACGATAAATAAATAAAAAAACTGTAATACTATTATGATCATTTTTCTACCGTAATGTTTAGTTTAAGCACTATGGTACTTGTAAGACCGTAATGGACAAAGACTCTAGAGGGTCTGCAGTAGTTTTCTTGCACTACGGTCTTGAGAGCACTATAATGCTTGAGCTATACATTACAATAGAAAAAATACCATAATGGATATTACGATATCTTTTATACCGTAAAATCTAATTCATGCATTATGGTACTCTCAATACCGTAATTCACAAAAACTCCTTAAGGTTTGCAATAGTTTTCGATCATTACAGTCTTGAGAGTATCGTAATGCTTAAACTATATATTATGATAGAAAAAAAAACCGTAATGGGTATTAGGGTATTGTTTTTATCGTAATTTCTTGTTTAAGCATTATGGTACTCTCAAGATCGTAATGCACGAAAACTCCCGAAGGTTTGCAGTAGTTTTCGAGCATTACGGTTTTGAGAGTACTGTAATGCTTGAACTATACATTACAGTATAAAAAAGACCGTAATGACTTTGTGACTTTTTTAAAAATGGAATAACACTTTTACGATTGAACAACACATACATTAAGAGTGAATAACACATACATTGAAAATTGACCACACATATTGAACAACACATATTGACAACACATATATTAATCTTGACCCACCAAGCTATCAAATTTCACATCGAATGGTTGTAAGGAATTGTGACCACCATATATCAAAGGTAAATGGTCTCATTGCACTTGATTCCAATAAGCATATAAGATGCAGAGCAATGCTATAAAACTCATTGAATCAACAGAACACAAATATACAAATATCACAAAATATTGGTATCTCAACTTTTCATAAATATCACACTTTTAACAAAAAAATAGTATAGGTACTTCTGCCCTCTTTACACAGTATAAGCACTACTGGCCTCTTTACACAGTATAAGCACTATTGGCCTCTTTACAATAGAAAAACATAAAATATCATCATGAATGCTTTCATCGTAGTGGCAACTTGTCACCCTATTGTGGCAACTGCAATTGTGTAGTTGAGCTGCTCACTTGCTGTGAGTTGCTCTACTCCTATCTTGCCACGTGAGGATGTAACTGCCACCTAGGCTCCTCTGGTTGAAGCGGTGTGGGGATGAGTTGTGTAGTATTTAGCCTCTCATCTAGTCGATAAGGGAGCCATACTGGTGGTACTATCTTCTATCTCATCATTCAACTCCAATTCCTCATACGCATCCTCATCCCCTACATCTTCTGGGTCGTAAATTTTAAGCGGTTCTAATACTTGCCCAATTAGGTCTCAATTCCTTGAATTGTAACCTTGACTTACAAGTTGGCTGCATGGTTGATGTCCCTAGGATGCATCAAGTCATATGAAAATAGATTATTGAGATTTCTAAAATTAAAGAGTTGTGAATAAAATGGAAACGATTATAAAATATTCTAATCATTATATCTTCATCATTATAACCTCGAGGTGTGTATCTGGAGGGACGTTTCTTAAATAGATTAGGAATTAAAGGCCTAGTCCTTAGCCTATACCACTCGATGAATTCTTGTGTCGGCTTCCCATTGAATATATCTTCAACTGCTTGACACATATAAGGTCATAATCTTTGTCCTCCTCGGTTTCTTGTCATGCATCGGGATAATCATCATATGGGGTCCATATGACCTATAATAGAAAAAGGAAAAATTTATAGTAAATAACATTTTATAGTAAATAACAAAGTCAATTAAAAGTATTTTATACTAATATCATTCATCTGTGCGTTATCGGTCTCATGTCGCCCCACGAGAGAGAAGTTATCATGCCTTTTTTTTTTTGGGAATTGGGCACAACAATTTGAAATGCTCGTATGCCCAATACTGAAATCTATGTATATAAAAAAGTATTACAACGAAATATCTATCAAAACTTTACAAAAAACTATCAAAACATTAACATACTAGGATTACCAATAATAGATTGGCTTATCTACTTAGGTTTAATAATGCTCGAAACAAAAAAGCTAGGGCTGCTGCACCCCATGCATACTGACAAGCTACATCCATAACTTGAAAAAACTATAAATATATGGTAGAAACCATGCCATCTGTGGAATCCACAAAAATTGTGCAACCGACTAGGTATAGGGGGTAGGCACGCGTGTGTCGTAATAGGGTGTTGCGGTTATAGTTCTGTGGCAGATGTTTAAATGTGTTCCTTAACCTTGTCAGCTGAATAATAGAATGGTTAGAACCTGGTGGCACTTGTCTAGCATGAGACCTATAAAATCGTTGTACTTCTCCACTTTTTTAAGAGTTACAGCCACACCAGTCACCCTTAACCGAAGAATTTTCCATGCATCTTCAAGAGTAGGTATCATTTCTCCGATGTCTACATTGAAGTGCCCGGTGTTTGTCTCTACACGCCACCTCTCAATCATAATAGATAATGTGCCACAGTCATGATGAGTCGTATGATATAATCTTGATCTCCTGACCACATAGATTTGATCATTATTTGTTAAAGGCCATTAATAAACTGCATTGGCTTTCTCATCAATTCTGAGAGGTTTTTTTAATCTTGAAATGAAATTTGTGGTTTCAAATATTAAAATAAATAAATTGATTAACTAACATGATAGACAAATAATATAATTTAAAAAATGTGTGCATACTTCTCCTTCCCAGATCTTTTGTGGTATATGTTGTCTCTGTCTATTAAGCAATGTAGGAATCTCAAGACCTCCAGGGCAGGGTGCGCGTTCGTCCACGATCCCTGTTTAAAAATTTATCATCATCCATTTTCAATGAAAACACAACTTGGAAGTATATGGTTAAGTTAGTGTGAAAAGAAAATGAAATAAAACATAGCATGTGAAGGGACCATGGATAAGAATCAGAAAAATGCTTATAGAGAAAGATATGATCACGGATAAGAAGTAGAAAAACATGCACAGATCACTAGAAAAGAATGAGCAGATCATTAGAATACTTAAGATGCACGTATCCTAGAAAATGAAGGAGAAATACAAAAACAACTGTGACAAATGCTTCATGTAGAGAAGAGAAAAATAAAGACTCATAGTACAAGAAAAAAAAATGGAGAGAGAAGATATTACATTTTATCCAATGTAACAATAAAAAATAACGCATAAACCCTATTTACATGAACAAATTTTTAGGGATTGCAATATCAAACCACAAACAAAGCCTTGGTCTATGCAATCAAAGAAAACTACCAATACATGTATACCAGAAAATTGATAATGATCTCGAGGTATTATAGGCTTTTACTTCTTGTAGCAATAGAATGAAAATGATCATCGTCACCCAAATTAAAATCAAGTTCCCAAACCCATAATCCCCGTTGCATAACGATCATCAATAAGATTCAAAACATCCAACCTATGACCAAGTTGATAACCACCATCACAATAATAGGAATCAAATTGAACTGAATCAAAGCCATATCAACCCATATAGAGCGCTCCTTTCAACAATGTCAACACCAAAATCTCATTCCAAAACATGTTAAAAAACAATGAAAAACTTGCCCAACTCAGAGAAAAAAACAAAAAACCCCAATTTACACCGTACTTACCCTAATTTGGTTGAAATACTACAAAGTACTAAAAAAAAAAATTTCGGTAGAATGTTCTTAACAAAATGGTATAAACAGAACCGTAAAGGAGAAAAAGAAACCATAAATGAAAAAGGGTTTCGAGTAGGATTTATAGTGCCTAATTAGTATTACAGTAATTCGAGTACCGTAATACCAAAAGGTTTTCTCAATGTATTTTAAGTACTGTATAACATTCGGTATTCATTATGGTACTTAAAGTACCGTAATTGTTATTTATGGTAATACAACTACCGTGAAGGTTATTTTGGTCACAAAAAGCCCAAAATTGAAGAAAAATGGTATAGACGAGATTTATGAAAGTTTGAGTTTTTTTTCTAAATAGATGAAAATTAAGGTATATTTGCGATAATTTCTCAAAAAAAATGTAGCTTAATTACAAATGTTATTCTTTTGTATATTAATGTGAAAAGTAAAATTAAAAGTTCTTTTTTGTATATTAATGTGAAAAGTAAAATTAAAATTTGTATATTAATCGACGACTCGTATAATAATCCTCATTCTCTAAACATTAAAAAACTGCAATTTTCCTCATTCTCTAAACATTCAAAAACTGCAATTTCATTTCTAGGACAACAAACACTTCAAAAATATTACTCGATCTCCGTCGCATATACATGCCCTCCCCATTGTCTAATTTAATATATGAAGGGTGCGATTTGTACAGAGCCGAAGCTCTAACCAATAAAAGTAAAAGCGCACCTTCAAATAATCACGAGAAGTGTTGTTTCCATACGGGAAATCTTGCCTTAAAATATATTTTCATATATTATCATAAAATTTAAAAGTTCAAAAATAATATAAAAATTTCAAAATTTTGAAAATTGACCATCCAAAAATACATTACAAGTTGTACTTTTTTGAAAACTTGAAATCCATACATCTTTTTTCAAAACTTGAAATCCATTTTGTCTCATGTCCATACATCTTGATGTCAAGATGATCAATTTCAAGATATTTTAATATCAAAACCTCTTCTAGTAAAATTTGAGGCAGGCTCTAGTTTGATTGGTTGAAGCCTTGGCCCCATATAAACTTTGTTCGTCTCTACATATTATCTTATATAAAAAACAAAATTGCAACATTTAATAAACTTAGAAAAAACCTTATAGACTTTGGAAGTAAAGTGCAGTTCCAAAAATCTACACTAAGAAGTTGTTCTAGTGTTAAAACCAACCTTAAGATGTATCAATACAAGAAAAATAAAAGACTTCAAGTTCTAAAATAAAGCATTATCATGTAGATGGTCCATTTTCATTTTAACCTAATTAAAAAAAAGCTAAAATGATAATGATGATTCATAAATGTACCCCATCTACACTATTTTTAGAAATTTTAATTTTATAATAAATATAAAAATAGATTTATAAACCATCATAGGAGTTTCCGACACCAAAACATCTTCTAGCAAACATTATATTATAGGTGCGCCTCCCTTAATTTTTGAAGTTTACACTTGAATCCTTATACAATCCACACCAATTAAACTTTTCTAAACAACTAAAAAGCTTTCTAACTTTTTAGTTCAAACACAACTATAAAAAAATCCTGTGCATGGCCAGGGCTGCTAGCTGGACTACGTGTATGTGAGTACATGAGTGGTAGAGAAAGACGTAGCCTGCATCAGAGAGAGAGAGAGAGATAATTCTGTAAATCTGCTGATCAGTGAATAACATTTTTCTTTTAACACATGACAAAATAGGCATATATACACAACCCAAGACTCCATCTCCTCTTCCCTTGCATTCTTCCCCTCAGTTAAAAAACAAGCAATGGAGCAGTACATCACAAAAGCAGCAGGCAACACTCAAAAACACCACCCCCAGAACCACCCCAAAAAAGAATCAAGCTTCCCCGTGTAAAACAGAGAGACAAAGAAAGAAGAAAAGAATTTTTATAAACCCCAAGGACAAGGTAATTTCGAAATTGCAATCCCTTTGGCAACCTCTCAATCTCTAAATTCAGTTGGTTAACTGCAAAGAGCCATCCTGCAGTAATTTGAGGCTGAGACTCGTGAATCTTTCCCGTGAGTATTGCCTTGATGCCTTTCTCCAATCTGTTCCAGCCTTCATCATTGTTGCAAACTCATCATAGCTTATACGCCCATCCTATGACATCAAGTTCAATAACAATTCAGATCTTTGCCATTTGTTTGGCCACAATGCTTCACTATTACAGGAAACCACTACAGGGACACTGAAAAAGAAAATGAACATTCCATACAAGTGACTAATTTGACGCTCTCTCTCTCTCTTCCTCTCTCTC
>NW_006497610.1:2214130-2268437 GCF_000471905.2 Amborella trichopoda | reverse complement strand
ACTTAACTAACGGTAAACCGAACCTAACGAACGGAACGAACGTAACGTAAAAGAAAAGTAAAGTAACTAACTACTACTACTAACGTAGTACGTACTTAGTACGTCTCTCTCTCTCTCTCTCTCTCTCTCTCTCTCTCTCTCTCTCTCTCTCTCTCGAGCATGTGTAAAAGTATGAATGTAACAAACCTTGTCTGTGTCGACATCATGGATGATGGCATTGATAACTTCTTCACAGTTATCAGCCAAGTCATCTGCTAAGGAATCTCTGAGTTCTTCAATCTCAATGTATCCACTCTGGTTTTGGTCAAAATACAAGAAGGCTTTACGTAAATGATCATCATTTCCTATCTTCCTCAGGTGAATTGAAACAGCTACAAATTCCGCATAATTCAGAGTTCCATCTCCATCTGCATCGGCCTGTAGATAATAATAAGATCAAGTCACAATAATTTGTAAGTGCCACGTATCAAATAGCATAGAAAAAGCTCTCAGAAGTATGTACTTTGACAATTAGTTCTCACTTCAGGAGATATACAAGGTTATAGGTGCAGAGAGGAACATGTCAATGAGAAGTGGCAAAATTTAATTGACAAATATCTATCTATCTATAAATTATCATAGATCTCCCGCTAGTGTAGTGAAAAAAAATATAACACACTAATGATTAAAAAAAATTAATGATTAACTATTCGGGGTCTGAGAGAGAAAGGGAGAGAAGAAAAATACAATGTCCCACTAGTGTAGTGCAGAATATATATACAAGCTAATGATAAAAAAAAAACGCTTCTATGCACCTATATGGGTTGGGGGAAGCAGAGAGAGAGAGAGTTTCAATTTCAAGGTTTTATCCATTAGCAGTTTCCTGAGAACCACAAGAGATCTATATATACAAAAAACCCATCAAAAAGAGAACACTAAAGAAGAAATGTTTAGTTCAGTTTAGAATTCTAGATGGTCATCAAGGAACAAAGCTGAAAGTGATACTCACAGCTTCCATTAACATTTGAACATCTGCATCTTGGGCTTGTTGGCCAATCTTTTGTAAACCCACTTTTAGTTCCTCGAAGGTTATCTTTCCATTATTGTTGATGTCCATCATTTGGAACGTATCTTTTATACCTGCTGCTTCCTCAACTGATAAAAACTCAGCTATGACCTGCAAATGGCAAATATTATTGTTATCTTATAATCAGTTTTTAAGCTTTGAAACAATAATGTGACAAGTTCACTGGCAGGTAAAAGAATCAAGACTCGAGGTCGGTGGGGATATATTCAGGTGTTTAAGTCTTACTCGGAGTGCTCTCTTTTTCAGCTTGTTCATTACAGAAAATTGTTTGAGCCTTGCTCTAACAGTTTCACCAAGAGAGACATTTGGAGCCTTTTTGGCATTCTGTAGCCAGGGGTGATCTGCAGCAGAAAGTACAGTGATCAGTACCTGACTCCAACTCCAACTGTTTCAGCTCTCTCAAAGAATAGATAAATAGGTAACAGTATACCCTTATTTATACAAGATTTCATGTACAAGACCCCCCCTCCCCACCCCAACCCACCCACAGACATTTGCATGCAAGCATACACACGGGGCTGACACACATATGCACGCATGCGCACGTGCAAACCACACGCAACAGAGGGAATGCAAAGTTACAAAACCAAATACAAAGTGTCCAAAGATGTTCCTCAAACAAAGGGACATACCAAGTACTTCTTGAGCCGTTAACCGAAGCTTAGGATCTGGTTCGAGCATCCGCTTTACTAGATTCTTGGCATTGTCAGAAACCTTAGGCCATGGATCCCTTTTAAAGTCTATTACTGAGCGAATAATTGCCTGAGCAACTCCTTGTTCAGTTTCTGCCACAATAAGTGCCAAATTCCATTCAGCCTTTACATGATAGGAAGTAATGAATAGTACAAAGCTCAAATGACAGCCTTTTATATCAAACAGTTGCTACGTAAGCTTCTAGGGTCAATACAACCTCCATATGCCTCCTAAGTTCCTACACATAGGAGGTTTCCATGTTTGGCTTATAATAAGGAGATATTCAAGCACTGGAAGGAGAACTAACCAGCCCAAAAAGGTGGCACTCCACATAGTAAGATGTAAAGAATAACTCCAGCACTCCAAACATCAACTTCTGGGCCATAATTTCGTTTCAGCACCTCCGGAGCCATGTAATATGGACTCCCTACAATCTCACTAAAGTGCTCCCCTGTACATAAAATTCAGCTACATCATCAGAAGATGGAAAAAATAATAACTTTACAGTTTGAGAGTTCCAGATCAAGTTCTTTTAAGACTCGAGAACAGCTTAAGAACCATAGTAGACATAAATTGCAAGTTTGCAATGTCAAAGAGAAAGCAGTCTGCTTACACTTGGCCAAGAAGGAATTATCAAACCTATCCAGAACGACAAAAGGAGAAACGAAAGAATCCCAATTCCTCACCAGGTTTGAAGAAAACAGACAACCCAAAGTCAATAGCCTTCAATGGTGATGTTTCTTTCTTGTTTGCAAATAAGAAATTCTCTGGCTTGAGGTCACGATGCATTACGCCATGCTTATGGCAGAGCTGCAAAGATTAACACAATCCAAATTCATGTCAAATTTTGGGAATCAAAAGACCTAAAAGTACAAAGGAAATTCAACAAACAGCATAAATAACCACATTAAATTACAAATAGGGGAAATCCAGAACAAAGACGTTAAATCAAGAAAAATCTAAAAAGTAAGAAACCAAAAAAAAAATTTAGAAAAATCAGAAATGATCCTTGTTCTAATCATGAAGTGGTCCCAATTTCCAAAATGGGTAGAAGTCACCAATTCCAAAAATCATTCATGATAGAGAATCGGTCATCCTTTGTACAGGCAGCTAGATATATCAGCCACAAGTCCATGACATGATTGAAGGCCTAGATCAATGGAAAGAGACCTGGATACCAGATTGCTAGTGTAGATGTTACACATGGACAAAGAGAATAAAGGGAAAAGGAATCCCAAACATAAAAAAGCACTTCAAGTGTCACTAACAATTGGATGATGATATATCAGGAACACAGGGCGTGCAAATAAAAAAAGAATATCTCAGTCAACCCAGAAAAGATTCCAATCACTACAAAACCCGCATAAATCAAAGTACCCAGAAGCTCACTACAGTGAATCCTCAGTGAAAACCAAAAATATCAATCAAGAAACAAAGTTGAAAAGCAAAAAGAAAAGAACTTCAAAAGCAAAAGGAACACTATTGATAAAGAGCTAAAGAAACAAGTATTGTAAAAAGGTCATTGTTGTCAAATCCGTAACACCCCAAATATTAGGGGATCAACCCCATGTACACAGATGAAATCAGAAAAAATTAACAAAAAGAAGCAAACTAGAAAAGGTAAGGAATGTTGGAAGCAAAACAAGATAAGTATCCCTTGAAGTTAACTTCTTATCAAACCCATAACATCCTACACCCCAGCAATTAAAAACCCAAATTCCCTTGTAAACAACAACCGTCATAACAAATAAGAAACAGATACGAAAAAATTAATAATAGAAAAGGAACATATATGAAAAAAACAAATCAGACATGAAAAAAACAAATCAGACATGAATCTATAAATTAAAAAACAAAATTCAAGAATGAATCAATAATCTACAAAAGCAACACGCGCATGAATGAGCACACATATACATGCACAACACACACACAGAGCAACAAAACACATGAAATGCAGCAGATAAAGAAATCGCATATTAATCAACGTTTTAAGTAAAAAATGGTAAGAATCAGAAACCCCAAGAAAATCTTGAGAAGTAGAATATTCAATAATTAAAGTTCAAAAGAGAGTAGAAGAAAACAACCCCTGATATATTTAAAACATAAAAATCCGGCAGATTGATAACATGCGCTCAAAATTGGTTTAGGAATCAATATGCCCAAAAAATATCAAAACCAAAAATCCCGATCAATGACACAAAATTCATCATCAATCAATGACAACAAGCAAACCCAATCAGAACAACCTACTAAACAAAAGAAAATTAAAAGAGCCACAAAAGTCTTTCTTACAACATCCATGAATGAAATGAATGTCTTCTAACAAGTCAAGGCCAAAACCACAATCATAAAAACTCAATTATAAATTCCGTCCTTCCGCAAACAAGTATAATTAACACAAAATCAGATCAAGAAAGAAAAAAAAGACAAACAAACAAAATAAATCAGCCCACTAGAAAATATGAGAGAAAATTCAAGTAAATAAGAACATGAAAAGAAAAATCGATAATTATAAAATAGGCCTATTAAGAACATCACATCTGCCACGACCCAAGTAAAGAAAAATAGATGTAGAGTAAATAACAGCAGAAACACAAATCCAAATCAACAACAACACCACATCCCAAATGCCAAAATCTAATATTTAGAATGATTGGAATAAAAAACCATGCCAATCTTATGAAAACCAACCTGCACAACTTCGACAATGGTTCGAGTCACAACGGCCGCCGCTCTCTCGGTGTAGTGTCCTCTAGCCACGATCCGGTCAAACAATTCCCCACCTTCACAAAGCTCCATCACCAAATGAACAGCATTATCATCCTCATATGTATCTTTCAAACTAACAATATTCGGGTGTTTGGGCAAATGCCCCATTATCGCAACCTCTCTCCTAACATCTTCAATATCAACTGCTGTTCTCAACTTCTTCTTTGATATAGATTTGCAGGCCAAAACCTCCCCTGTATCCCTATCCGTGCATAAATAAGTGATCCCAAATTCACCTCTTCCAAGCTCGCGCCCTAGGTCATATCGACTGGCTATGTCTCTCCCTGTTGGGTCCTTCAAAACAGGCGGCTTGCTTCCCGAATTGCTTGAATTGTAGCTCCCTGGATAGTCAACGGAGAAAGGGTTGGGCTTCTTCTGCTTCTTCTGTGTTTTCTGGTTTGGTTCACCAGGGTTTGAACAGCAATTCCCCATGGATTGAAGGATTTAAGGGATCAAAACCTTAGTTTCTAAAACTGGTTCCGAGAAACAAGGTTTTGAAGCCTTAGTTAATTGGGGAAATGTGATAATATGAAACCCTAACTTGCAGGATGGCTAGGGTTACCGGCTGAAAAAAAGGCAATTCACATGGATCGGGGACTTTTCGAGCTCAAAGTCTTCAATAGCAGGAAATGGGTTGGTTCAGAAGAGAGATAAAACCAGGAGAAAAAACCTTAGCTAATAGATATAGCTCTGAATGGAGAAAAGTCCTAAATATTGAGGAGGAGAAATGGGTGTAGAGAGAGGGTAGGTGAGATGTTTTAATAGGGGGGAGTTTGCAGAAGGGGATAGGAGGAAGGATATTGGGGTCAAATTTTAGGGTTAGGGTTTTTTGAAGACTGGTTATCGGCCATGGCCAATGAAGGTCAAAGCATTCTTCACCGTTTCCCCTTTTCGTTTTCTTCCTTTCCTACCACCCCTGTTCTCTCTCTCTCTACTTTCTCTCTCCTCTCGTTCTTGTTCGTGTGGAATGTACGTAGATCCATCAAACTAAATCCAGCTTGTTTACTCTTTCTAGAATCCAACTTTTGGGTGGACGAATTTAACCCTTACTTTAACTAGTATTATCGGTGATGTGCTGAATGACGAAATTACCCCTAGAGCATTGAAAGTTCGAAGACTTCGGGTCCCAACTCGTCCCCTTTAGTTGGACATCGAGCCCATGGACGGTGGTTTGTCGGAATTTGACAGAAATGCCCCATGTACTTTTATTTTATTTTTTTGAATGGGTGAGTTATTAGGGAGACGGCCCTTATTCCGGGTAAGAATTGAGTTTGGGATGTAGCCTTGTAAATATCTACAAATGCATTTTTTTAACCTTATATCATAAAGATATTATTACGATGTCAGAAATCTCGTTGACACTTTAAATTTTATTTTATTTTTTAATTATAAAATTTAAATTTTAAAAAAAGATGTGATTGGCATCTTAAAATTTTATTGTAATTTTGTTATAAAAAATTCTTGATATGATCTTAAAATTTATTTTCATACCTAATTAAAAAAATTTAAATTTAAAAAATAGTTAAAATCAAGTAGATTTATAAATATATAAAAATCTAGATTTATAAATATATAAAAATCTTGAAAATGGACGGTCTAGATAATGTGTTGCAAGATGCACTATTTTTGGGACTCAATTTTTATTTTTTTTTTCATATTCATACATCTCAATGTCGAGATGATCGATTAGAGGGTTTATTCAACATTAAAACAATATTTTCGATAGATTTTTTAGATGCATATGTGATTCTACATTTTAAGGTTGGAACCTTATATAAGCTTTTCATTTTTAAAAATGACACACGTAGAGTAGATCAATAAACATTTGAAAATTTTAAAAATAATCAATAGAAAACTTGTGACACTATTTTTTTTACTTAAAATTTTTTTTTCCTTTTATGGACTTACATTTCAATTAGGTGTACCTTGCTTCAATAGTCTAAAATTGCAACTTTATATAAATTTTTTTATTTTATTAATTCTTTAAAACATGGAGTAGGGACCAAAGCTAGATAATCACAAGATGCAAATATTGTTTAAAAGGAAGTTGAAAAACTAACCGTAGAAGGTGACACTCTCATTTTCTAGTTGGCCTCTCTCTCACTCTAATGTATTGTTATTACCAAAGGAAAAGTATTCCATCCACATCATGTGGGTGGGTGGAAGGGTTCACAAGCACCTTTCAATGATTGAGATTATATGGCTATATCTAACGGTTGAAAATTAATCTTGTATTTTATTTTTAAAAATAAAATACTTATCCAAATTTTGGTTTGTTAGTGTATTTTTTATAAATATAAATAAATAAAAATAATTAAAAAATATTTTAAATAAAAATTATTAAACTGCCTATAAATTTATTTTGGACAATATTTTTTATTCCAAACATTTTTTTATTAATTCTATTCAATCTTACTTATAAAAATGAACCTAAAACTAAAATTTTAGATACATATCATTTTTAAAATAAAAATAAAAACAAAGTTTATTATTGACCTTTGGATGTGCATGGGCCAGTTTGAATCATTAAAGGGTTCACCACAACTTGTGGACGCAGTACCAACCCATTACCAAAATGTTAAAAACATTTTTCCCTCATTCGTACTACTCTCTCCCTTTACTTTCTCCTCATTGCTGACTCGGGACTCTCTCTCTCAAACAACGAGATTATCCTTTTTTTTTTCTACCCATTTTTTCACTGGAAAAGTTTATATAGAGCATTAGAGCCTACCTCAAAAAGTTTACTACAAGCTGTTATTTTGATGTTCAAATTGATCATCACGACATCAAGATGCATGGACATGAAAAAATATGGATTTCAAGGTTTGGAAATAGTTTATTTTGTAACACATTTTTGGTCTATCAATTTTCAAGATTTTCAAGTTTTCATAGATCTGTTGATCTACACTATTTTTTAAGCTTTAAAGTTTATAAATACAAATGGAAATATATTTTTAGGCTATCACAAAGATTTTCAGTATTGAAACCACATTTCTCGATGCTATTTGAAGGTAGGTTCTAATTTGATTGTTTAGAGCCTAGGCTATATACCATTGTTAGAAAAATCGGGCGATCTAACCACTAACGGCCCGGTTAGATTGGAACCGGCTAGTGCCAGGCTCCAGTTTGGAGCGGTTTTGATGATACACCAGGATTTAAAAAAAAATAAAATATATATATATATATAAATTCTCAAAAATAAGGAATTTGGTTTGTAAAGCATCTTTTAATATTCTTTACATTATGGTAAAGATTAAAAATTGTTTTTGTCATTATACTCACTTTAATTCAAAAATCGATTTGTTAAAATCCATTTTTTTCATTAATTTTGAACTTTATTTGAATGTGTGTGGTTTTAATTATTCTTTATATGTTTTTCACATTTTTGTTTTTTTTTTATATATCTTTTTTATTTTTTCAACAGTTTTTTGACCGTTCAGGACTTGCTCAGTTAGAAAAGTTAAATAGGTCGGTTTACCGGTTAGGCCGGTTAAATCACTTATGGACCCATGTCTGACAAACCGTTCCAATTCGATTTTGCGAATACTGCTCTAAACAAACCGCACCGTTTTTTTTCAGATTGTTTAGGAGTTAATTTTTTTAAAGTATTAGTGACGTGGTGTCAGTGAAAATAAAAATCACAGTATGATGATTAGAATGTGGAGGTGTTACCACCATGACGCAACCCCTTTCCTGCTTACGCTTTATCATTCAACCAAACACCCATGCATCTAAGCTTGGTAGTAGTTGCAATAGGAATGGATAATAATTAAGCATCTCCCACTTTGTATGCAATGGACACAGGTTTTTCCGAGTCCCCGGGCTCATACATAGCAATGCGTCCCCTCCTTATAGTGTATTTTTTAAATGAATTTTGGAAATATTCAGATTATTGATTTTAATTTTTGTTGAGGGGACGGCATTTACATGCATCTTAAAATGGGTGCGGTTTGTATAGAGCCTAGGCTCTAAACAATCAAATTAGAGCTTACTTTCAAATGGTGTTGAGAAATATCATTTCAATATAAAAAATCGTTGTGATTGCCTTAAAATATATTTTTATCCTCATTTATAAAGTTTGAAGCTTAAAAAATAGTGAGATCGAGAGATCTATGAAACTTGAAAATCTTAGAAATTGACGGTCCAAAAATACAGTATAAAATACACTATTTTCAAAACGTGAAATCTATTTTTTTCTCATGTCAATGCATCTTGATGTCGAGATGATCAACTTGAAGATATCTGAGCATCAAAACAACCTCTTTTAGTGAAATTTTTGAGATAAGTTTGAATTTGATTGTTTAGTATAAACGTTTCCCTCTTAAAAATGGGTGGTTTATGCCTTGAAGAACGCAAATGTGGGAATGTGTCCCGTACATAAATAACACTTTTCTACTATGTGATTTGGTAATATGTCATCAATTATGTCCTTATGGTCTAAGAGGTGATTTTGATAATAAAGAAGTTTATAGGAGTAAAGTACACCTCAAATATCCAGAAGAAAAGAGTATTTTGAAGTTAGAAGGTGATTTTGATAAGAAAGAAGTTTATAGGAGTAAAATACACCTCAAATATCAAGAAGAAAATAGAATTTTGAAGTTAGAAAACTCCAATTGATTATCTCGACTTTGAAATATGCGGATATTATCATCAACATCACCCAAACTTTATTCAAATTATTTGGGGTTGGCTACAGGAATCATATTCCTCCATTTTTCTCTATCAAGGGTCATATCCTCAGTAAGATTAAAAGTCACTATATTTTTTTTCACTACTTCATATCGAAGGATTACGATTCATGATAATACGTGGTAAAGTTTTATACTGGTTGCCTACCTAGTACAATCCATCTCCTTTACTAGGGCTTGGGACGGGTTAAGGTTTAATTTCAAGTTTTTTTAATGCATGTTGTAACAAGTTATCTAGACCTTTTATTTTCAAGTCTTTAAATTTAGATGTGCTTTATTTGTATAGTATATAGTGTGCAACTTATACAAACCTCACCCTATTGATAATCAATAGGTATACTATGCTCCTGCATCTACTCCCTAGGCCAAAAGACTTACTTGGGGAGATTTTTCAATTTGAAATTTTTTGAACCACCTTAGAATCACTAGATAATTGTTCTCGAAATAAAAATTTTGAATTTTGATTTTTCTAACACCTAGATCTCGCACTTTAAAAATTAGATGGTCTCTACCAAAGGGGCTCCCCACCAAAATTAAACACTCCTTGTGATTGAATAGTGGGTAAGTTTGCAATGTGTTTTGGGTCACAGGAAATGAATAATGTATAATCAATCTTAGTTGTTAGATTTGAAATAGGTTGGTTGAGGATATCCCATTGTTCTCAAAATTCAAAAGAAAATTTTTCAATATATGTGATACATCCTGAGATGTTAGATTTCACATTTATTAGATTGTGAACCCCTTATACTAAAAATAAAATGTCTTATATTATATAATTCTAATTTAAAAGTGCCAATTCATTTGGATTTTTAACTTTAATCCCATCCAAAGATTTTAGAACTTAAAAAAAAAGAAAAAAATTTGTGAAAATTCCACAATAGGCAATAGAAAAGTTAAAAAATATATTCAATGAAGACTGACAAGGCGAATATGGTGATTCGGCTATCAATTGATATATTCAAAATTACCACTCATATGTTTCTTCAAAAGTTTTAGGATATTATGGTCTTTCATAAAAAGTAAAAAGGGAGTTTTTTTTAAGAGCAAATAAACCCTATTGATATTTAAAAGAGGGTTAATGAAACTATAATATTGGCCCTTTTGGGTCATTTCATTGAAGTCATGGGAGGAGATGACCAAGATAGAGACACGTCTCTAAGATGGAATCATGGCCTCCTAAAGATTGACAATTTTTCTATTTACTTTTGGGTCAATAGTTTCCACTTCCAGAGAGAAAAATCTTTCAGTTTTCGAGGTTTTTTTTCCGGTAGCAATATAATAGTGGGAAAGATAAGTTTAATCAATGATATTGCTTGGTTAGGAGAGTGGGTTTAGAAGTGAAGATCAGTGACGTTTTTGCCGATGTTCAGAGTGAGGTGTACCTCTTGCAACCCTAAACTACAATCTTTATTAAGATATTAGATTTATACTTGCCGAGGCGATGGATGTTGACCTGCGGGGTGAAGCACATAAAGATTTGCATTATTGTGGTGTGCTTTTATTTTTTATTTTATTTCTTGCACTCGACATGTGGTTATATTCGTCTATTTCTCATTTACCCTACTAGGTACACGATCTTGAGTGGAATCACATTATTTAAAGGTTTCTAATTCTATAAGCGAGGTTTTTGGAGCACCTACGAATTAGACAACTTTGAAGTAATATTGAGAACTAAAAAATTAAGTAGAAAATAAGGAGGTAATATATTGATTTTTTTTTTTCCCAAAAAAAGTCACTCTTGCTCTATAAGATGGATGTCCCATCTAAACTAGAATTCCCATTAAAACAACTAGTTACCTATCTTAGCTAAATATAATTTTTTATAGAAGAAAGAAATAAGAAAGTTAAAATTTAAATAGAATTGCATGAAATTTTAAACAAATAGAAAATAATGAACTTCCATATTGAAATAAAAACAAAAATAATATACTACTTTAAAAATAAAAAATAAAAATGAAGTCCAATCTATTTTTTTGGACAAAGCATTTGTACAATGCACGTGCCATTAACTAAATAATTTAATATTTAAATTACATTATGTTATCAAACCTGATGATTGTGAGCCGGATCTCTGATCTGGATTGAATTCGATTAAAACCGAGCCAGTTCTGGGATGCTAAAGGTCCCGGACCACTTCTCCTTTAAACCCCAACTCCCCCACAAAAAAAAAAAAATCACTTTCTCTAACGCATCTAATGTTTTTAGATCCCTTTTAAATCTTTATACCATAAATCTTTATTTTAATTTTAATTTTATTTTATTTATTTTTAATATTTAGATCATTGATTCAGATGACCCTGACTCTACCGAGATAGTTAATCCAACAATCTGACATGAATATTGGAGTGAAGAATCCGCCCCATCTGTCTAAATTTTAAAACACCAATTTCAATGCATGCCCCCATGAAAGGCAAAGGTAAATAATCTTACAATATAATATAAAGGTCCAAAAATATAATGTAAAGCGTTCCGTTGTTGTGGTCAAATATTGGCATCAAAGCCATGTTTGACTGAGACTCCCTGGCATGATGGCCACTTGAGCCCAAAACGTGGAACTTTCATTTCATTTTGTTGCAATGAAGAGGGAGATTTTTGTAATATAATATAAAAAAAAGGAGAAGAGATGGACTATTTCTGGTCTCCTCTCACTGAGCTTGTTGGGCTGATTCGGTCACAATAACCTAATAATTAATACAAAAATGGGAATGTCTTTGGAGTAGGAATTGATGGAATTCCGTATACATCCTCAGAAAGGATCCAAAGGAACCTTTGTTGAAATGGCAGTATCAGGTACAAGAAGAATCATTATAACTTGGAGGCCTTTCTCACGCACACAAGGCGCATCTATATCCCCATTTTAGAAGAAAATTGGGCAATTTTGTTTTTTGTTTTTTAATTAATTAATTTATTTTTATTTTTTTAAAATAAAAATAAAAATAACACAAACAACCCCTACCTAAAACTATCTTTGTCTCTCTCTTCTCCTTGGAAGTTTTCCACACCATTTTGAGGGGATAACCAGGTCTTTCTCTCTTTTAGAGAGAGATGCATTCCAAATGAAATATAGTGGGACATTTCCTGTGGGTTACATATGCTCTGTGGAAGTCTTCAACACTATTTTGAGCTCTCCAAAGTGATGTAGTTTTGGGTACTTTTTATTTTTTTTGAATATTAAGATAACCTTTCCATTAAATCAAACGAGGATTACAAGATACAAAATATACGTGAAGAATGCAAGAGAACATTAGAAGAAGTTGGTAACCAAAGAAAGAGAAATAACTCCTCCTTTAGCTAAGCAATCACCTTCCACATTCAACTCACGGAAGCGATGTTGTAGATCCATTGAGGGATGAAATAATGACCCTAATCTTGTAAAATAGCACTCTAAGACTCTATAAAACATTAAATTCTTCTTAACTCCAAACTATAACATTTGTTGAATCTCATTCAATAATCTTGTCACCTTCCCATCGTGAAAGAAGTTTCAATCTCCTTGAATAATCTTGTTGTGGGGTATATATTGCCATCTATAGTAAATACTAATAGCCTTGTTACCCAGGCCAGATAGGCCACCAAATCATTAAGGAGTTTGGTCTTGTTAGAACTACTTTAACTGCCGATTAAACCAATTTGACCACATTTTTTAAAATATAATAAGAATAGATAATAATTCATAAATATGAAATATGTTAGAAAAAATGCCCGTATCATTTGGCCAATTGAATTGGTCGGAAGTAGGCTGATTAACTGAACAAAAACCGATCAATCACTAATTCAAAGCATCGATCAGCAGTCCGACTAACTGAACCACCGCATCTAATTTCGTCTTCATAACTATGATTAATTGCCTTGGGACATGACACACGACCACATTTTTGGATTGGAAAAGGATATAATAATACTATGTTATTTTTGCTACAACAACGTCATAAATCACTATTGCTAGATTTGAATTTGGACAGCCGGGGTGTTCTACTTACTTTACTCAAAATAAACAAATTTTTCTAGAGCTTTATGACACCCTTCTAGCCATCTGATCACACATCTAATGACTAAAAATGACTCTGACCATCCTCCAAAAAGATAAATAATATTATCTATTAAAATCCGGGTTGGAATCAATGGAGAGAGAGACAGGCATCATTGATTTGCTTTACAGCGCAATTGGACTAACGTTGTCCTACTTTTTGTATTACGCTCCAACAAGAATATTTTTCAAATAATGACCATTAAAAAAAAAAAAGAAGTATTTTTCAAATAATCAAATTGTTTTGAAGGGTACACCTGTACTTCGCATTATCCAATGCAATAAGCGCGTCTTCACATTTGTAAAAAGGAATTTCCTTTTCATGGTATCCCGCGATTTAAAGTTTAGTAAATAAGTTTGTAAACAAAAATGCTGTGGGCTGACTGCTTCCTCGTTCTAGAAGGTGTGGACCCCACTAACACCCGACTTCCCTTTGAAGGGAAAAGTTTATATAGATCCGAGGCTTCAAACCATCAAATTAGAGCCTATCTCAAAAATTCCTTTAGAAGAAGTTGTTTTGATGTCCAAATATCCTCAAATTGATCATCTCGACATCAAGATGCATGGACATGAAAAAAAAAATGGATTTTAAGTTTCGAAAATAGTGTATTTTGTAATATATTTTAGACCGTTAATTTTCAAGATTTTTAAATTTTCATAGATCTATCGATCTACACTATTTTTTGATGCTTTAAACTTTATAAATAAAGATCAAAATATATTTTAAGGCTATCGCAATGATTTTGAATATTGAAACCACATTTCTCGACACTATTTGAAAGTAGGCTCTAATTTGATTGTGCCCTCTTTGAATGACATGCTCCTTTCCCCTTAATATTACAACACCAAATAGTGCCCTAATTTCTAGTTTATAATTGAGCAATTGTTTTAAGTTTTTGACTTAATTAAGAAATCTTAGTTTTTAAATTGCAAGTAAATGTTATTTGAGTACATGATCCCCACTCAAGATTGAGAAAGAGATGACCCATTTGAATCCGAAAAATTTCCGGATTAAAATATTGAAAATTTTATTAAAAGTTTATTTGATTCAGTGTTTCAAAATCTGAATTGGTGAGGCGGATCGCTCACCTATAGCTCCATGTTGGATTGTTGGATCAACGATCTGGATCGGTCCTGTTCAATGACCTAGAGAAATGTTAAAAAGTAAATAAAATAAAATTAAAATTAAAGTAAAAGTTTATAGGATGGGAATATTGAGGGGATATAAGAAAATATTAAATAAGCTTAAAAAAAAAGAAAAAAATATAAATGGGGTTTTGGATGGTGACCTTGTCAGAATTCATACCATCTTTGAATCAGTTCTGCCATGATCGATTCCCATCTAAATTGGCGATCCGGATTGAAAATCATAGGGTTTTAGAATATTGAATTCATTCATAAAACATAAATGCTGTGTGAAAAGTGTGGGATCACAAAAATCGTGTATACATTGTTTGATACAAACCATGCTATTTGTCCACACGAATGATTCATCTCAACTATCCAGTCTTGGAAATGGGTGATGATTGACACAAGTAGCCTTTTGTTAATGTAATACAGGATTCAATCCCTTTAAAAAATATTCAAATTTTGTTTCCTCAAAAAAAAAATATTGACAATGTTATCTAATTTTATTGAATAAGGAATTTACAAACAAAAAATTACATCATTATCAATTACTAAAGATTGCAGGTCAGCACCCTTTTTCGCAAGAGAATCAACGATATCATTCGCTTCCTTGTAGATATAATGGAACGAAACCATTAACGAAGCTGACAAATCTAAAACTTGTTACCCCAATCGATTTCAGTTCCCATGAAACACGTTTTGTACAAGTTAATAACATTCCTAGAATCCCTTTAATTGGAACAAAAAGAATCTATATTTATTTCTTTAAAAATTCTCAGACCATGGAGAAGGGCCACAAACTTAACATAGTTGGCAGTGTTGACACCATAAGGGTCTGTATACAAAAAAAATGACGTTTCCATATCAGTATCTAACCACACCACCAAAGCATGCCTGACCAACCAGGATTACCCAATGAAATCCCATCAAAGTTAAGTTTGAAACATCCTTGCTCCGGCAGCACCCATCTATATTGAGGCCAATTGTTTCCCAATTACAAGCTACAAAGTATCCAAAATTCTAAACTAAGCATTGAAAATCATAAACCAAAGTTTCAAATAATCAGTCTTCTTAAAATTTGAATCCAGATTGTCAATCTAGATGGTAATCAATTCCAAGATGGTATGGGTCTCATCCCAGTTCCTTTCCAAAATCCCCCTCATCTACATATATATAATTTATTTAACTTTTAATATATTTTTAGATGACCAATTGGGATTGATTTAGACCCGATCGGGATCGTCGATCCAACAATCCAACACAGATCTATAGGTTAACGATCTATCCCACCAATCTTGAAACATTACAAATAATAATCACACTAAATATCAATGATTTGGGAAAAGTATATCAAAATACTATAAATATTATTCTAAAAATTACCAAACCGACTTAGAATCGTTGGAGGTAGTTGGGAATCAGTCATGGGTGATTTAGGTTTGTAGAACAACCCCAAACACAGGGTCCTGTTGGTTTTTGAGCTTTTTTCTATTATATTTATTACAGAGATTCTATATGAGGGCCACGCCCTAGTCTCGCATCTCCCAGTCTTATCACAGCCCGCCATTCTAGAAGATTCCCTTGACCCATTAATCGGGATTGTTTCCTACTCCATTAAATTGCATCGGACATTTTTATGTGGACGTAGAACTCCTTAATTATTTATTTTTTTATTTTATTTTATTTTATTTTTATTATTGGGCTTTAAGAACTCCTTGTTTGCAAAATTAAGAACTATAATTGAAGTGATCAACACTTAAAATTGTGTACATAGCTGGCTGGTTACATGCAAAAAAAGATGAATAGAGCAACAATAAAAGCAATTGTATATTAGGATTGAGATCATTTACTATTGTTATTGTTATTAAGAGGTTACAATTATTTCTAACTATGTTAAATTTGATGGTTTAAGATGTATCATGAAGTTTAATTTTTTTATTTATTTATTTTATCTTTGAACCTAGTTAATAACATACTTATGACTAACAAATTTAAAAATTGGTCGGATAAAAATAATTGTAGTTTTTTTGTATTAAAAATAAATAATAATTATATATATATTTTTTATAATAAAATAATTATGAAAAATGATACTAAAACAAAAACATACTATAATAACATGGTATTTACGTGGTTCGCTTTGATGGGACAGCGTTTATAACCTTACCAAGTCAAAATCTACCATAAATGAAGATTACGATGTTACGAGAGATAAGCATCTTTGTTTGCACATCTGAAAAATCATTGTTAAATTTCCCTTCTATGCCTACCCTCTTTGATGGGCAATACTGCTAATCAATCTTCTTTTATTCTCACTACTATATTATTACTTAAAAAAAAAAAAATCAAAAAAAATTAAAAAAAAAAATAAAATAAAAAAAATAAAAAATAAAATAAAGAGAGACGACCTTGAGAGCAATTAACATACCAACGAATAAAAACAAGGCAAGGGCAAAACCTAGGAAAAACGACCTCTTTTTTTTGGAGGATATGCTTCTTTCTACAAAAGATCCTTCCTAACTCTCATAGAGTGCCTACCTCTCCCTAGATTCCAACCATTTCCATAAAATATTATTGGGTGATCCCAATGGGGGCAGGTACTAGCATCTTTCTTATCCCCTTACATGAAAATGAATAAGTCTACATGCCTACTCCTGAAAGCCCCCTTTGATCTTTTGCTATCCTTTCTAGGAAAACATGGTAGGTATTTGCCATCACTACCACCATGTTTATCTAAAAATATTATTAAAATAGTCAAAACATTAAATTGGTCTAATCATCTAATTTAATATCGAAAAATGGTTTGATAGGAGCTCTATCATAATAAGTAAAGGTGCGGTTTGTACATAACCGAGGCTCTAAACAATCAAATTTGAGCCCATTTTCAAATAGTGTCGAAAAATATAATTTTAATATTAAAAGGTTTTGTGATAACTTTCAATTATATTTTATCTTTAGTAATATTATTTAACGTTTAAAAAGTAGTATAAATTGAGCAGATCTATGAAAAATTGAAAATCTTAAAAATTGAAGGTCCAAAAATGCGTCACAAGATGCATTATTTTTAAAACTCTGAAATCCATTTTTTTTCTCATGTCTATGTATCTCGATGTCGAGATGATCAATTTGAGCATCAAAACAACCTCTTCTAGTAAAAGTTTTGAGATAGACTCTAATTTGATTGTTTAGAGCTTAGGCTCTATATAAACTTTTTCCAATAAGTAAAGCTTTACCTCATAACTCATCAAAAATTACAATTAAGGTGATGGAAAACTTTTAGATCCATCATCTCAGCATGAACATTATGAATGTACAAAAAAATTCAGTATTTTAAATTTTAAAAATATTGTATATCGTACAAATTATCTAAACCATGCGTTTCTCCCAAAAATTAAGTGTTCACAAACCCGCAAGATCTGTATCATTAAAAAATTTACAAAAATTTACCTATCGCAATAGGGGGACGGTTAATTTCAAAATGGGAAACACGTTTGTCCCAATTTACCGGCGACCTCCCCTCTTCCGGAGTTTTGTTTTTCACAAGTTCCCCCCTATCCGGTAACCAAACACCAGTTAAATGAGTTTTTTATGTTTAAACAAAAAAACAACAATACGGTGTTCTAAGTGCATAATGTTCTAATTACCAGTCAGCATTTTAAGTTTTTTTTTCTTTTTCTGAAATTTCTTTTGGCACCTTCTTCTGCTGGCAGCCCTCTATCTCTTTCAATATTTTCTCTCGCTAACAATCAACACCAATCTTTCATCACATCTCTCTCAGTCGCTATTCTGCTCCTCTCTCTCTCACTACGATCTAAAAATCATAGAAAAAAGGGTCAGCCTAGGGTTTTCAGAGCATAAAAGGTGCAGAAAAGCGTCCCGTTGCCTATTCTTTCTTGGCAACTTCAGGGACTCTGGAAGTGGTTCTTTCTTGCTTCGTTTTTGGCCTTTAAGGTGATGTTTCTCACATAGAGCCCGGCCCACCAATGCAGGCCGAGTGCACCTCCACTCTCGACCGTCAGTTCTCCGGCACCTAAGATGGTCAGGTACTGCCTGTTGTTTCTTGGTTCGATTCTTTTGGCCTTGAAGGTAATAGATCTCACATAGAGCCCGGCCCTCCATTGAAGGTCGCGAACACCTCCATTCTCGACCATCGCTTCTCCTGCATCTGAGATGATCAGGTGGGGTTTCCTCTTCCTCCATTGATGGGTCTGAAAACTACTTTTGACTGGTTTCGGGGGCTTTCAAAATACCACCTCCTGCTTAGCAGGAGCAAGAGAGATGGTTTAAGGAAGGAGGAGAGAGAAAAGGGGTTTCTTTGCTGCTTTTTCTCCGGGCTTTGAGAGGGATGAGGATGATAACAATAACTGCTTTCCTTTTTTACTCTCTCTCCTCTCTCTCAAAAGTGACGGGAAGCAAGAGAGATGCTTTAAGGAGGGAGAGAGAAAATGGGTTTCTTTGCTGCTTTTACTCCTTTGAGAGGGATGAGGATTATTTGAAACAATAACTGCTTTTTTTTTTTTTACACAAAAAAAACCCATCTATAGAGTGTTTGGTTTATCGTACATGGGTAACTTGGAAAAAATACCTACCTTGGGGGAGGGGGTGCCGCATTTAAATTGGAACAAACGTGTTTTCATTTTGAAATAGACCTCTCTCTTGTTGCCCGTACATAAATTTTTTAAAATTTTATTATCGGTGTTGGAAATTAATTTTATAACCATCATGACTGATGTCGAAAATGCTTTCCAAATGAGGATTTGAGGTGAAGCTTTATTTTGTTTTCATAAAAGCTAAGCCCTACATAAACTTCATGATATCAGAGGCTAACAAGATCTATCTCCTCAAAATATTTTTTAAAAAGTTTTAAAATTGGCTCTATTTAGGATTTGTAACCTAGAATAAGTATATGTACATGTAAGTAAGGGTGAGGTTTGTATAAGATTGCCTTCTTATACGGTAGAAGTCATGTGCACCTATAAAATTTACTTAAAGATGTCGTTTCGGCATCGAAAATCTTTTGATGGCTTAAAAATCTCTTTTTATCTTCAATTAGCATCAAGTAGATCAATAAACACTTGAAAATCTTGAAAACAAACAGGCCATATGACTTTTTACAAGATGTACTATTGTTGAACTTGGAATTCTTTTATTTCTTCATGTCCATTCATTTCAAGGTCGAGATAATCAGTTGGAGGGTTCTCTTATGTGGAAACACTCTCCACTGTAGGATTTTTGAGATGCATCGTTCCTCAACAGGATAATTTTGCAACGTTATACAAACTTTTTCTCCCACTTGAGTCTCCCAGCCCAATGATGTAAATATCCCTTGTTTAGAGTTATGAACTCGAAACAAGGATTTATAACGAAGAAAAGAAAAATTAGTAGTTCCTAAACTTAAAAAGAAGAAGCAAAGCTATCATTTTGCTTAGGCATTTTAACTCAGGCAAAAGAACAATATTATCCATGTATGTCGAGAGTTACAGATAAAATAGAGTGAGAATCCAATTTCTTAACCTTGAACAAGTGGGTGGCAATTTAATTCAAGCATAACAACTAAATTAACCCTACTTATTCATGGCCAGGAACTTGGAACAAGAAAATAATTATGAGTTCATTCCTAACCCTAAAAAATTGAGGGTACATCGATCATTTTATTCCTCCAGCCTTGGTCTGAGTCAACTGATATAAATACTACTTTATGTTTCGTTTAAAAGACCCTAAACATGAGATTTTAATATAAAAAATAAGTTTTGATTTTAAACCCATAACCAGTAGGGATGTTGACGTCATTTGACCCTCACAATTGATTTCATAATACTGAGTAACGGATGGTACGTTCATTATTTGACTCATGCAGCCTTGGCCTAAATCGAATGACGTAAATAATGGTATGTTTTATTTTTAGGGATCCTAAATACGAGATTTTAATATGACAAATTAGCTTTTGATTTGAAACCGTGAACAAGGATGCATGTTCATGTCATTTGACTTTTGCCACTTAATCAGAGTAAAATTATTGAAATGTTTCTACTTGTTTAGGGTCTTAATCCCAAAAAAAGACACTCTTTGGGTTTTTTAAACAAATTCTTTGGAGGTAAACGAGTGAAATGAATCTTAAAAAATACTCACTTTAAATTTAAATTCAACGATTTGGCCGCCATGATGATTTTGGTGCAATGGTTTCATCCATCTTGGGGAGATTTTCACTTTACGAACTGTTAAAGTTGTTTCCTTTGAAATTTTATTTGACAGCATACTATGGCATATACTGTGCTCCCATGGGTGCATTGTCAATTTACTTCATCAGGCGAAGACCAACTTTGGAAAAAATTTTTTTACACAAAATTTAGGAAATCACCACTATATGATTATGTTCCAAAGAAAAAAAAAGTTGAATCTCGAGCTTCCTAACACTTAGATCTCAAGTTTCAAAAATTGGATGGTTTCTATTCAATTATGAGGTATTGTTATTAGGAAAATTGTTTCATGTGGGTTGGACCACATTTCTACATACACGGTCCAGAAAGTTTAAAGCATCCATCTTAAAGATGGATGTAAGTAGGTGTTCCACCTAAAAACAATGAAAACTAACGGTCCAAATTTTTTCTTTCTAGAATTATTATTTCTATTTTTTTTAATATTTTTTTTTCATATTCGTGATCTCCATGTTAAAGATCACATGCCCATAACAAATAAGTCTTAAAATCCATCTTAAAAATAGATTTATTAAGAGGCCCGCATTTCTACATTCGCGGATTTGGCCGTATAAAAACTGGGTCCTTGTTATTATTACTTTTAATCGAGTATAGCATAGATTTTAATAGAAGAGAATGACGAACCAGGATTCGTGTAACCGACCTTAATTAATTGGTAAAAGAGTTTGAGGAAGATGATGATGATGATTATGAATTGAGTATAGCATATATCTTATACGTAGAAGATATTACATCCCCGAATTTTACTTTGTAAAATTACTTAAGGTTTGGGTTTTTTCCCAAAAAGTGGACACATACTCCTTCGGGAGCACGAAATCTCTTGACTTTAAATAAAGGGAAAAGTTTATATAAGGTTGGAACCTTAAAAATGTAGAATCATAGATACACCACAAAAATCTATCAAAAATGTTCTTTTAATGTTGAATAAACTATCTAATCAATCATCTCGACATTGAGATGTATGAATAAGAAAAAAAAAAAAGTTTTTGAGTCTTAAAAATAGTGTATTGTGCAATACATTATCTAGACCGTCCATTTTCAAGATTTTCATATATTTATAGATCTACTTGATTTTAACCATTTTTAAATTTTTAAATTTTCTACTTAGGTATGAAAATAGATTGTAAGGTAATACTAAAAAAATTTTATGACAAAATTATATGTTATGATAAAATTTTAAGGTTGTTTTAATTGGATTGTTTAAGGTTGCATCTTAAATAAAACGTGCCGAAGCATTTATTGAACTCGTTGAACCCATTCACTATCTGTCCGGTTGTAGGTTTGTTGGATATGAACTTGGATGACGTGGTGCGACCTCATGACCTAACTTCTAACATCTAACAACTCGCACGAGCACGTTTTCGTCACCGCAAATCGCTTCCCTTTACTTTGCAAAAGGAAGATAACAATATCCTTACACGTTTAGTTTGATGTGACCTGAATGCTTTGACTTCCAAGACTGTGCCTCCTTTTTCTACTTTATTTGGAGAATGGTTTGAAGGGGCTGCAGCCCGATCAAAATAAAAAAAGCCTCACCTCATAATTGACCAAAAATTGCAACTCAAGCTGTGGGAAATTTTTAAATCGATTATCTCGGTTTGAACATTACGGTTGTTAGAAAACTATAGGATTTCAAGTACTAAAAATAATATTTATTGTAATAAATTATTTATAAGAAGATGCAGTTTGTGTAGAGCCTAGGCTCTAAACAATCAAATTAGAGCCTACCTTTAAATAGTGTTTAGAAATGTGGTTTCAATACTATAAATCTTTGTGATAGCCTTCAAAGGTATTTCATCTTTATTTATAAAATTTAAAGCTTAAAAAATAACATAGATCGACAGATCTATGAAACTTGAAAATCTTGAAAATTGATGGACTAAAAATGTGTTACAAAATACACTATTTCTAAAACTTGAAATCCATTTTTTTCTGATGTCCATACATCTTGATGTCCAGATGATCCATTTGAAGATATTTGGGCATCAAAACAACGTCTTCTAGTGAAATTTTTTAATTAGGCTCAAATTTGATTGTTTAGAGCCTCAGCTCTATATAAACTTTTCCCTTTATAAAAAGAGGTTAACCCCACATTAAATGAAGAAGAAAACGAAAGGGGTAGAGAATGATGAAAAAGAGAGATACAAGGTGAATGTCATTCACCAAAGAAAACTCTCAAGGTTGTTTGTCACCGGATGACTTGGTCTATAAGATTTGGTATAAAACTTTAAATCTCTCGTGTGATTTAAGGACATATCTGAGTAAATTGTTTATTGATTGGTTTATTAAGTTTTTTTTTGGTATTATTATTTTTATGTTATTTACATTATTGGGCCCAACATGTTGAACCAGCCACAAATATTTTTTTATTATTTGTTATGCATTTACAGATATTTTTTTCATCCTTGACATCTATTAAAAGTTATGAGATCTTAAAGCCCAAGACTCCTCAAAGATTGAGTATAAGCCGTCCATTTAAGGTTTTTATCCCAAAGAATATCACTTATTTTAATAAATAAATAAATAAAAATTAATGAACAACTTATTCGAATCCGTCCATAAATTCACTCAAGGGACTTAAGGTTTCATATCAAATCCTATAGACCGAATCATCCGGTGATATGACAACTTAGAGAGTTCCCCTTTGATAAATCCCATTCATCTTGTATATCTCTTTCATCCTTTATTTTTTTTTTCTTATTTCTCTCTTGAGGGGTTAACCTCCTTTTATATAAAATATGTATCGTTTGTAACTCTCATATTTATAGTCTATAGGAGTTGAGATCTAATTGTAATTCCTGCCTTAATTCCAGTTGAGATCTAATTGTAATTCCTGCCTTAATTCCCTTAAGTGCAGCTAATTAGAATTAACAAGTTGTCACCAAACTGTTAATCCTTTGTAATCAGCTAAATTTATCATTAGTCTACTAATGACTCACATAATAAGGTATCATTTAAGCATTCATATATTTTGATAAGAGAAATTGAAAAATTAAATAAATTTCGTATATCTATAATATAGATAAACAATTTTCACAAGGAATCTAAACAAGCCACTAAGTCTTCCATGCAGTGCTATATCCTATTAAAGCTCAAAAAATAGATCCAAATATGTAGCATAACCTTATGTTAACCATACACTACAATACGATTTTTATACCATTATTGAATAACAAATTTTGGATAGAATAGGGCTCGATAGGCCACATTTCCAATATAAGGGACTATTAGATGTAGGGTTCAAGGCCTCAACATTCATTATTTTTTCCATCTCAATTTGAACAAATGGTGAATCAAAGATCTGAATAGCTTTTAGATAAAAAGATAGGGAAAATTTTGTACAAAACCCTAATTTCCCATCTTATTTCATAGTAGATCCTCCTTCAATTTTTTTTCAAGCGGCATAAAAAAATCTCTAAAGATTTCACCGAACCCCCTCATCTCTTATTTCCCTCATTTATTCACTTTTGACCATAAAAATTAACCCCAATGAACCTTTTTATACCATTTCAGTCCAATAAGAGAGAAAGATAGGGAGCCCTCAATATGGCATTGAGGGGCTGAAAAGGGCAAAAAAGATAATAAAAAAACATTTTTGAAATCCTTAAGAATTTTTTCATTCCATTTGAAAGAAAAATGGAAAGAGGGTCTACCATAAAATAACATGGGGAATTAAGGTTCTCTATGAAAATTTTCCAAAAAGATATCGGGGTGTGGGACCATGTGTAAGGGTGGTCGCTTGAGATAGAGTGCCGCCCTTACATAAGCTCTTCAAAATTGGATTGTTATTTTCAATTTATTTCAAGCAGTGCCCTGCGATTTTCGATCTAGATTGCCGATATGGTATTTGTCTTGGCCCGGTTCCCCACTAAAACCCATTATTATTATTATTATTATTATTATTATTATTATTATTATTATTATCATCATCATCATCGTCATTACTATTATTATTTTATTTTATTTATTTATTTTAATCAATATTTTTTAAGCTTATTTAATATTTTATGTGGTACCTTTAAGTCCTTACCTATAAATTTTTATTTTTATTTTATTTACTATTATTTTTAATCATTGATTCTACCAATTCAAGAATGATTCAATTACCTATAAATTTTTATTTTATTTTATTTATTATTATTTTTAATTATTGATTCTAATTCAAGAATTATTCAAGTACCTATAAATTTTCATTTTTATTTTATTTTATTTATTATTATTTTTAATCATTGATTCTAACGATTCAAGAATGAATTGAATCGATCCAGGGAATTTGGACCGAAATTGGAGGTGGATGATCCGCCCCACCGATCCTTTTTTTGTTTTCTTTTTTAACATTGATTTCAAGAGGCAAAAGGCATGCCCACTTTCTAGTTCAATAGCAAGAGTGTTCTAAATCCTCTTTAAAATGAATCTGAATCAAGGGGCACATCCATGGCCCATTGGGTTGGTGGCCATCAGCGGGAGGGGGATGGTCGAGAGGGTTTTCCCACAAATCAAAACTTCCAAAATTATGAGATTTCCATTGACCAGCCGGTGTTTGAGATCGCAATTCTTTAGGAATGAAGACAAATTTTTAAAAATTCCTAATGATTATATATGTTAGTTGGATAGTGTAGATTTGATGTGTTTTTCAAGACAATAAAAAAAAGTAACCGTTTAAGATATGTATAGTTTACATACGGCATCAACAGTAAACAATTCAAGTATGATGCACCTCTAAATTGTGCCAAAACAAATGCAGCTATGGTGCCTAAAAAGTTATTTTTGTTCCTAATTAAGATTTTTTTTTTTTCTTGACAAAATCATAATCCTTTATTGATAATAAGAAAAAGCATTACAATTACAATAGAAGAGTGTCACTAGTTACAAATTGGAACCTATTGACTCCAGGGTTTGCCAGAAAATCAGCAATATCATTACTCTCATGTAAAGCTGATGGAACTCAACCCGCACACCTCCAAATTAAGAAGTTTAAAGGTTTAAAAATGGGACAGCTTGAGTAGATCTATAAGCATTTGAAAATCTTGAATATATATGGTGATAAGATGTACTATTTTAAAGATTTAAAATTAATTTTTTTCTAATATATGCATCTCGAGGTCGAGATAATCTATTGGAGGCTTTGTGGCATCGAAACAATCTTTTTGTGGGTTTATGAGATGGAACTTACTTCTATGGTACATGGTTGATGCCTTGTATAAACTTTTTTCTTTTAAGATAATATCACATCCATACAGTCCAAATAAAATAGATGGTATATATTATTGCAACATTGTATAAACTTTTTCTATCTTAAATTTATATGAGTCCTGTGCAATGCACAAATATAACTAATTAAATCATAAATATTATATTTTATTTTAAATAAATTTAAAAAATTAATTACATTATTAATATTTTCCAAATACATGGTGGGTTTAGAGAGAGAAAATATAGATAAGTTTAATTGGGCCAACGAAGTAAAATCTGCCCCCACACTTTGGTTTAGTTATTAAACTCAAAAGATCACTTACCCTATATCCGCTTTAGAGATAAGAGTCTATTTTTTGTTGGCATAATATGTGTCTATTCCTTAACTGCAGCTTATTAGTATAATATAGATAATAGCCATATATGTAGTAGCACAATACAAATAGCCCAGTTATAATCCATTTCAGCACCTTGTGGGACAGCTTACAATATTATTTTTACTTATAAGAATTATATATAATTAAATTATTTAGTTTTGAATTTGTTACAAGAAGGTCGCACTCATTATTGACCTGTAAATGTGAAATTGAGTAGTTAGGATGTATCAATATTTAAAAATTTAAAAAATTTGTGATGCATTTCTATACGTCAGATTTCACATCCAACGATTATAACTAATTATGATATTCTTGTACAAAAAATGAATGGTGTTATAGTATACAATCTCTTACTTATTAGACTAAATGTATCTTTTGAGGAAACATATAATGACAAGAGAAATGGCTGGATCCTGGGTCGGTTATAGAAGGTTTGGGCTTTTTTTGATGGGTGTATTTTGGTTTATTTTCAAAAGAAATGGTTGTTTGATTTTTATAATCGAAAAAGATAAAAAGAAATATTTTGTTGTTTCTTGTAAAGGGTTGGTCTTGGGGCATAATGATGGGTGAGTGTCAATACATAAGTCCGCGCTTATGGTAGGAAAGGGAAGAGGTCCCATTCCGGCGTTTCCTTTCAAACATAAAGTAAACACTGCTTATCACAGGCATTCTGAATTACAATGGGAATCGGATTGATATTGTGCATCCCATGTCACATCTTACGCATGTCTCTCAGCCTCGGGTAGGGGTGGTAATGAACCCGGACTCGACCCGGGAACTAAAAGGTAGACCTGATCTTGGTGCAGATGTGGGTACAAGAATTAGTCCCGATGAGCCGGGTTTAGGTCCAAATCTTGGATTTAAATACTATTTGGAATTGGGTCCGAGGTAATATTTTTCAAATCTCAATATATTAATTATATTTAAATATAGTTAAATACATAAATTTTTTAATTTTTAGGTCGGGTCCGATTGGGTGTTGGTAGGGTCCGAGTCACACACTATATTTTCGGCTCAAGGTCTAGGTCCAGTTTCAGGTTTGGGTCCTATATCATTTTTTCGTGTCCTGACCTAGACCCATACCCGACCCAACCTGTTACCACCCCTAGCGTTAGGAAGAGTATTAGAAACAGTGTTGTCAGGACTGAACGAATGTATGACTTGATGAAGAGATTGGTACACTTAAAATCGGTGTGACAAGTGGATAGACCGGTTGAACCTTTTTTATATATAAAATAATTAAAAAATTAAAGACATTGAAAAATAATAAAAAAGAAAATATTGCATAAAATTATAGAAACCTTGGTTAAAAAATAGAAGATTTTTAAAAAATTGTCATAAAAAATCCAAGTGCAAGAAATTAGTTATTGGATTATTGGATTTTAAAATCCAATAAATTACCATTAGCTAAAAGTTTATAAAAGGTTTATATTATAGAATTAAAGTGCCTTTCAAATATCCATCGATGTTTTGCTGTTAGAAAATCATCCAATTAGTGAATTTGACATTGAGAGGTATAAATATGAAAAAAAAGAGATTTTTTAAGTCTTAAAAATAATTCATATTATAAAACATCATCAGGACTTTTCATTTTCAAAATTTTTACGCATTTATAGATTTGCTTGATTTGAACCATTTTTTAAGTTTAAAATTTAAAGACGAAAGTAGATTCTCAGGCCAACCTAAGAATTTCCAACACCAAAATTACATCTTACGAACCTTTGGGGAAGACAAAATAGATTATCTTCTCCTTCCTTCTTCCTTTACGTCCCATCTACTGTGCCTGCTCTTCCTATGTTTGCCTTGATCCCTTCCTTCATGTTGCCAAGAAATTAGTTATTGGATTTTAAAATCCAATAAATTACCATTAGCTAAAAGTTTATAAAAGGTTGACACTTTATATTATAGAATTAAAATGCCTTTCAAATATCCATCGATGTTTTGCTGTTAGAAAATCATCAAATTAGTAAATTTGACATTGAGAGGTATAGATATGAAAAAAAAAGAAGATTTTTTAAGTCCTAAAAATTGTTCATATTATAAAACATCATCAGGATTTTTCATTTTCAATATTTTTATGCATTTATAGATCTGCTTGATTTGAACCATTTTTTAAGTTTAAAATTTAGAGACGAAATAAGATTCTCAGGCCAACCTAATAATTCCAACACTAAAATTACATCTTATAAATCTTTAGGGAAGAAAAAATAGATTCTCTTCTCCTTCATTCTTCCTTTTCGTCCCTTCCTATGTTTGCCTTGATCCCTTCCTTCATGTTGCTTCTGTCTTTATGGGGAAGTTTGGCTGGTGCTATGCCCATTCGTCATTTAATACCCACCTGAATCTTTCTTCTCATCTGGCCAAGGGTGCGCACCATAAAGTTAGTGGTTTGGATGGCTCTTGGAACTTTTTCTCTTCTAGGGCCTCTAGCTCCTGCTGATGCCACCTCTTTTACTAAAATTCATGGTCAAGGTGGGTCTTCTTCATCCTCCACTGCCTGGAAAGAGGTTTATTTTGGATCTGGTCTACCACCGGTTGCCTTATATGTCAGCCAACGGATAGATAGTGTGCTTATTCCGAACAAAAGGGCTATGATTATCTTCAATAATCTTGCAGCTATGGCTCGTATTCTCAAACAACACTATTGGAGGTTCAAAGGTGTTCTTGTGACGGTGGAGCGCTGGTTTGTGAATGCAAACATGTCACTGATTCATGCCCCGCATGTGTGGATCAAAGTCCTTGGCATTCCTATCCATGCATGGATTAAACATGTTTTCTCTACATGGTCGCTCAATCTTGTGGTAGGCTCTTAGAAATCGACTGGTTCACATTTGTTGGTTCATGTTTGAGTACTCTGTGTATGAAGACCCAACCTAACCTAGGGTTGATAATGCTAGTGAGTTTGGTGCTGAAATTAGTTGACAACTATTTTAGCATTTCTATTCACCCCGAACAGGTTCCCCCCTCGGGTTCTTCCTCCCAGGTCAGCTTCAACTTCGCGGTCTTCGTCTTCCTCTAGGGATGACTGGAGGAATTTGACCATGAACTCTGGTAGCCGAAAAATTGAAGCAGCTCTGGGGGATCGCAATGGACGTTGGTTACTAAAAAAAGGAGGGTTTCTCCTAAAGCTGGCCAACTTATGAAGAAAGCTTTCCTTAAAGAATGGAGAAAGAAACCGGTTGGCTCTGGCCTTGCGAAGTCGGCTGGTGCCAAGGAGCACACACATTTAATGCATAATTCAAATTCAAATTCGTATTGTTCTACGAGTGCTAAAGGTGATGGTTCGTCTCGGCCCATGCTTAATCAGACACCGTTCCTGTGCTCCTCCTTTGCTGTTGGAAAATCATCAAAAAGGAAACTCATGGAATTCTCGAAATCCAACTGCCGCCAATATCTTCTCCGGCTCCTTCTGCAAAAGTGGCATTGGGTTCCGTCTCTAAAAAGGTGTCGTCCCGTATGGACGTTCCAACCGTTGATCTTGCCTTGCCCACGATGCAACGATTACTCGATACCGAGGGTGGGTCCCCAGTCTCTTCATCTTCTGAGCAAAGTACGACGCACCATCATTTTGAAGAGACGCATTGGGAGATTGATTTGGATCCCAATCCCATCGGACGGACATATTCTCCTGATGCACTTCGTCGAGCACCATCTGTTGAGGACCCGAGGCCAGTTGCTTCATCTGAGGAAGAGACGTGCTACTTCGATGAGTCACGTTCTTTTCCTATGCCATTGGATTTAAGCTTGCCTCTACCCATTATCCCGTTTATCCCTCCATCCCTTGTTTTCCCTCTCCTCTTCTTTGGTCACCTTCTCCTTATGTGGGCACTTTTCTCTCGATTCTCTTTGCTTCTTCTCATTAAGAGATCCTTCCTTTTCACCTTGGTTGTGCTTATGGCCCCTCTTATGACTATCATGGATATTATCGATGAATGTGATATCGTCCTCTTTGACTCTGCTATTCCCCTGATAACGCTTTGGCCATCGCTCTCCTCCTAAGAACATTTCAGGACTTGGGGCAGGCAGACTTTCAACGTTCCATCCATGAGGGCTACTCAAGAACAGAGAGAGTCGTTGGCTACTATCCCTAATATCCCTCGAGTTCCCCCATGTTTGCTGATTAAGACTCCTGTCTCCTCTGAGGAGAACCTGTCGGAAGATGATAAGAACTGGTCTATCAAGAAGCATAAGCAGGGAATAACTAGGATGTTAGTCCCAATAATGAAAATTAATAAATAAACAACTTACTCGGATATGTCCTTAAATCATACGAAGGACTTAAGGTTTCATACCAAAACCTATAGACCAAGCCATCGAGTGACATGCTACCTTGAGAGTCCTCTTGTTGAATCTCATTTACCTCTTTTCTATCATTTTCTTTATTTACTTGAGAGGTTAACCTCTTTTTATAGGGAACCATATTTTGTAACTCTCACATTCATGGTCTATAGGAGTTGATATCCAAGTATAACTCCTGCCTTAACTTCTTTAAGTACCACCAATTAGGATTAACAAGTTATCACCAAACTGTTAATCCTATGTAATGAGCTAAACCTGTTATTAGCGCACTAATGACTCTCATAATAGGATGTCATCCAAGCATTTCTACAACTTGATAAAAGATATTTATAAATTAAATAATTTTGTACATCTATAATGTAAAAATAATAATTCTTACAAAGAATCCAAATACATCACTGGGTTTTCCCTCCAGTGCAATATCTTATAAAAGCTCCAAAATAGATCCTAGTATATGGTATTGCCTTATGTCAACTACATGAGATTTCACATATACTATTCAATATGGCTTTTGTACCATTATTGAAAAAAGAAAATTTCGGGATAAAAGGGCATGATAGGCCATATTTTCAACATAGGACTCGCACAGCGGCTCTCCTGGAGGGAATGAAAGTCAAGTTTAAAGGGGAGATGAGATTTTGAAGAAGACCATCGCCCTGGAAGACATCCCGCCCTCGCACCCTACAAGGAGGAGAAGTCGTCTCCAAAAAGAGGCTGTTGAACTTGCAGCGGGCTTACGGTTCAATCCCTTGGTTTCTGGTGCAACGGGTGCCACGAGAAGGGGACGAGCTTTCTGCCCCTAATGATCATACTCTCTTGGAATGTGCGTGGGCTTGGAAGTACTGAAGGAGGAGGTGCTTCGTTGGCTTCTTCGTAGATGTAGACCTAACATTTTGGTTTTGCAGGAAACCAAGCTCACCTCTTTTGATTTGCCTTTACTTTGCTCTTTTTGGGACTCTCATCCTATTGACTATTGCTTCTTTGCTTCTAATGGCCTCTCCAGAGGACTCTTAACTTTTTAGGACCCCTCTATATTCTCAGGGATTTTAGTTTGTTTATTTTTTCGCCACATTGCAGTTTCCTTTACTGATGTTGATGGCTTTGTATTATGTGTTTCTAATGTTTATGGCCCTAATGTCAATGGGCAAAAGGAGGAGTATTGGGGACCCCATGGTGTGGAGCAGGAGACTTTAACATGCTTCTTTTTACTCTTTTGTTATTGTAAATGGCCTGTTTGACTTTGAGATTGTTGGCACTCGGTTTACCTGGTCCAATAATTCCTTCTCTAACTCAAAGATGTCCAAATTGGAGCGCTTCCTGGTTACCGAAGGTTGGGATTCTCATTTCTTGAAATCCTTGGTTAAGGCGGCTCCCCACCTTGCCTCTGATCATGTCCCTATTCTCCTGGACATTGATATGTTGGTCTTTGAACCTTCCCCCTTTCGCTTCGAGCTTATGTCACTTGAGAATAAATCTTTCTATGAGGTAGTTAAAAGTTCGGGGGAATCAATTCAGGTCTCTGGGTGACCTAGGTTTGTTCTTTCCATAAAACTTAAAGGGCCTTAAATCTAAGCTTAAAGATTGGGGGAGGAGTAACTATGGCAATATAGTTGACAAGATCAACGTGGTTAAAAGAGAGATTCTATCCCTTAATTCCATCAAACAGTTTGATGCAGGACTGACCCATGCCCGGTACAGGGATAGGGAAATGAAAAAAGGGAACCTAGGAAACCTTCTTCATATGGAAGAAATTTTCTGGTTCCAGAGGTCCAGATCCAAATGGGTTAAACAGGGTGATTTAAACACTAAGTATTTTCATTCATTGGCTAATTACAGGCAGTGACCTAACAGTATTGGTGGTCTGTTGATTCCTGGGATCAACATGGATAGCTCTGAACATGTTCAAAATACCAATGTAAACCACTTCCATTATGCTTTCTCGTCGAAATGTCGATTGCCCTTTAATCTTCAGAATGTCCCTTTTAAAACCCTCTTTGCCTCAGCTGAGAGTCTTCAAGTTGCTTTCTCTAATGTTGAAGTAAAGAGAGCGGCCTTCGATCTTCTTAGGAGCGGCCTTCGATCTTCTTAGGTATAAAGCTTATGGCCCGAACGACTTTCCCCTGATCTTCTTCAAGGAATTTTGGGATCTAGTAGAGAGGGATGTCATGGCTTGGATTAATCAATTTTATCAGGATGACTTTGTTAGCAAGGCCATTAACTTCACTTTCATTTCCCTCACCCCCAATAAGTCATCTATTATGTCTCTCCAGGACATCAAGCCTATAAGTTTGCTAATGGCCCTTCACAAAATCCTTGTTAAGGTTGGTTCTAATCGTCTCCGCATGGTTCTCAATGAGGTCATTGAAGGTCTTCAAACGGCCTTTATCAAATATAGGTATATCATGGATGGTATCCTTTTGCCCAAGAAACGATCCACTCTACATAGTCAATGGGACTCAAAGGCGTGCTTCTTAAGCTTGACTTTGAAAAAGCTCATGATCTTGTGGAGTGGGACTTTCTTGACACAACATAATACGCTTGATGGGCTTGGGATCCATCTAGCGAAAATGAATCTCTGGTTGTCTTTCTTCGGCCCACTTTTGTATTCTCATCAACGGTAAAGCCCATGGCTATTTTTCAGCATCTAGAGGCCTTCGTCAAGGAGATCCCATATCCTTTTTTCTCTTCATGTTGGTGGTAGAGGCTTTCAACAAAATGCTGCAAGGGGTGATCAATTACGATATTGTCCATGGCCTTCTTACCTGGGCAAATGGTACTCTCAGTCATCTGCAGTATGATGATGACACTTTGATTCTGCTTAAAGGGAATGTTGATAATATTCATAATATCAGGTTATTCTTAAAGTTATATGAAGCCATCTTTGGAGTCAGGACCAATATGGCAAAATAAAAAATAATTGGCATTAACTGTCTTTCGACATAATTGGGCCTCGTGGTTGGATTGTGAAGTGGAACACTTCCCAATCAAGTATCTAGGTCTTCCTCTGGTTAACGTTTCAACGCCCATATCACTCTGAGACCCTCTTATAAGATAGGCCCAAAACAAGCTTGACGGCTGGAAAGCAAGGTTCCTTTCCTTGGCCGACAGATCAACCCCCAATAAAACAACTCTTTCTAACCAACGGATTTATTATCTATCTCAGTTTCAGGCTCCTGCTTCAGTGATCAATAAGATTGAATCTTTAATGCAGAATTTTCTATGGAGTGGCTCCAACCATAAAAAGAAGCTCCATCTTGTCAAATGGACCTTTGTTTGTCTTCCTAAGAGAGATGGGGGTCTAGGTATCTGGAACTTAAAGGTGGTCAACAAGTCTTTATTGACTAAATGGTGGTGGAGATTAGCGAGGAACAAAAATCAACTCTGGGCAAGGGTAATTTTTGGAAAGTATGGAATGGATGATGACATATTCATTGTTAAAAATTGCACTAGGTCGAACTGTATGTCCCCTATTTGGAAAGGGGTTCAAGGAGTCAGACCTATTTTCCTTGGTTTCTCAAGGATCCTTCTCGGTGATGGTCAAATGACTCGTTTTTGGCGTGCCAAGTGGTCGGATGATTACCCTCTAAAGCTGCAGTACCAGGACCTTTATAACAGGCCGACCCAAAAGCAGGAGCTAGTCATTACTATGGTGTCTTTCTCTAGTGGCCAAATGATCTGGGACATTCATTCCAACATTAGAAGGGTGGACGGGATCGTGGCTGATCAATATCAGTCTCTCCTTGCTAGACTGTACGACTTCTATTATCACCCTCGTAAGGCAAATAAGATAATTCGGACCTTGGAGCCTCATGGTGTTTTCTCGGTTTTCTCTCTCTATAAAATTATTAGCAAAGACCGTTATACTGAGCCTTGTCCTAATATTGTTAAATTTTAGAACTTACCTCAGAGAGTAAAGACTTTCCTCTGCCTTCTTGCCCTCAGGAGACTTCTCACTATCTACCATTTGAGACAGAGAGGTATGATTCTTACAAATGTGTACATCCTTGGCAAAATGGATGAGGAAACCATTGGCCACCTTTTTATCCACTGCCCTGTTGTGGTGAGATTGTGGGATTGGTTAGCCCTCATTGTTATTTGGATTGCACCTAGGCAAGGCAGTATTCTGGCCCTTCTTCAACAGCTTTGGGCTCATCCTTTTTCCCCCTTAGGCACCAAACTATTTATGGAACTTGTGGAAGGAATGAAATCTCACGACTATTGATAGTCGAAGCCGTGGCTTCCCAACTTTCCTCTTAGCCAGCCAGTGGTCTATTTTGACCTAGGCATACTCCTCTCTTCTTGTTAATGTCTATCCGAAGTGTTAAACTTCTGAATCCTCCAGGAAAATCGTTGTGTATTAATTAATTATCAAGAATATACAGAGTCCCCTATACATATAGGGCTAATTAGTTATTGATAATAATGAACTAATTTAAGCTTATCAAAAGAGAGATATCTACGTCAAAAGAGAGATATCTACATCAAAACAAGATAAACTTAAAATTAAAAACTATCCTCAATTATCTATATTTCCTCGACTATCTCTACTATCTCTATCTCGACACTGCCCCTCAAATTGAGGTTGGGTGAACATCATCAGTTTGTCAACGAGATGTCATGACGAGCACGAGTCATTGCCTTGGTAAAGATATCTGCTAGTTGTTGCTGGGATGTAATATATAAGAGTGTAACTTCTCCGGCTAGAAACTTGTCACGAATGAAATGACAATCAACTTCTATATGCTTTGTACGGTCATGAAACACTGGATTGGGTGCAATATGTATGACGCTCATATGATCAGCATACAATGGTATAGGAGTTCGATGAAGAATATTGAGGTCTTGTAAAAGGCGTCTCAACCAAGTAATTTCACTACAAGCTGAAGACATTGCTCGGTATTCGGCTTCTGCAGAAGATTTAGACACAGTTTGTTGTTTCTTATATTTCCATGAGATGAGAGAATCTCCAAGAAAAATACACCACCCAGTGGGTAAGCGTCTAGTATTGGGGCATCTTGCCCAATTCGTATCGGCATAGGCTCGCAACTGGAGAGAAGAGTTAGAAGAGAATAATAGACCTCTATGATATGTACCTTATAAATAACGAATAATACGATGGACAGCAGAGAGGTGGATGTGATGAGGATCAACAACAAATTGGCTAACGACCTGAACTGCATGAGAAATATCTGGACGAGTCATAGTGAGATAAAGTAGACTCCCAACCACTTGTCTACAAAGAGTAGGATCCAAAAGTCTGTCGTCATCATTCTTTCTTTATTTAACATTCACCTCCATTTGTGTATCCACTTGTTTCTCATCAGATAAGTTGGCCAGTTTGATCAAGTCTTTGGTGTGCTTCTTCTGATTCACTATGTATCCATTATGGGAATAATGAATCTCCAGCTCAAGAAAATAAGTTAACAAACCCAAATCTTTCATTTTGAATGATTGACTGAGAAGCGCTTTCAAGTGTCTGATATTATCCAGGTTGTCTCTTGTGAAGCGAATATCATCAACATATAGGAGAAGAATTGTTATTCCTGAAGAACAATAATGAGTAAATAGCGAATAGTCATGAGCATTTTGTTTCAACCCAGCATGCAGAACGACATGTCGAAATCGTTCAAATCAAGCTCTTGGAGCTTGTTTTAAACCATATAAGACTTTTTTCAAATGACATACCATAGATTTATCATTACAGTAACCAAGAGGAGGTCACATATATACTGTCGCATTCAAATGTCCATGGAGAAATGTATTTTTTATATCTATTTGAGATATAGTCCACTAACGAATAACGGAGAGGGCAATTACGGTTTGTACAGTAGTCATTTTAGCAACAGGAGCAAACATTTCATTATAGTCTATGCCATATGCCTGTTTGTAACCTTGAGCAACTAATCGTGCTTTATATCGCTCGATCCTTCCATCAGATTTAAGCTTCACAGAAAAGACCCATTTACTGCCAATAATAGATGTGTGAGGAAGACACGGAACAAGATCCCAAGTATCGTTTTTCAACAAGGCACTGATTTCTGCATCCATAGCCTCTTTCTAACAAGGCATAGTCAAGGCTTGCTGGTAGGAGGGAGGAATATCCACCGAATCTAAAGGGAAAAATAATGATTTAGGGAGTAAACATAGATCTAGGTCTTTAAAATGAACCTTAATTGTATCAAAAAAAGTAAACAAAACTCTTGGTTGTAGTGAAAAGTCAAAATCATCAAGGGAGAAACCATATCGATCAGGTGCGTAAGGTACACGTGAAGAACGTCGTAACAGAGTAGAGCTATCAATAGGAGTAAAAAAAGAATCACTTGCAGGTAGGGTGGAGGTTTGACCTTGCTCTGGTTGGTGAGATGGAGTGTGCGTGGATTGGTGTTGTTGGCCTTGCTATTGAGGCACTAAAAGGTATGATGGTTTATCAATGGAGAAATCTGGAAAGAAAGGAGTAGAGGACCCTGATGATTTTACAGTTGAAGAGTAATAAAAGATGCTTTTCAAAAAAACAACATTGCAAGAAATACGTATACGACGAGCTGTTGGATCATAACAAAGAAACCCCTTTTGGTTGGGGCAATAACCCATAAAAACACAAGTGACTGCTTAAATCGAAAATTTTGTTCGTTTATCTGGTGGAAGATAAACGAAACATACACACCCAAAAACATGCAAGAGTGAATAATCAGGATGAACATGAAATAAGAAATAATAAGGAGATTGTTTATGCAAAACCAAGGACGGGAGGCGATTTATGAGATAAGCAGTTGTTGATACAACTTCAACCCAAAAACTATGAGGAATACAAGAGTCATGCATAAGGGTCCTCACAACTTCTAAGATGTGGAGGTTTTTCCTTTCAGCTATGCCTTTTTGTTGTGGAGTATATGGACAAGTTTTCTATGATTGAATACCCTGTGTCTTCAAAAAGTCTTAAAAATCATTAGATAAATATTTCCCCCGGAGTCTGACCGTATTAAACTGAGTTCCATTCATGGCTAAAAACGTTTTAAAATGGGAGAACACTTCTGATTTATGACGCATAAAGTATATCCAGGTATAGCGCGTACAATCATCAATGAACAGAACAAAATACTTATATCCCATTCTAGATAAAGTTGGAGCAGGACCCCACACATCACTATGAATGAGATGGAAAATTTGCAGTTGTTTTATCTACTCGAGTCAAAAAAGGCAAACTGGTGCTTTTATTTAAAGAACAACTAATACAAGATTTATTGATAGAATTCAAATCAAGTACTTTATTAAGTAATGAACCAGAACGAAACAAAGTATCTAATTCATTTGCATTCGGATGACCAACTCTCTGATGCCACATATGCCATTGTTTATTGGAAACAGAAAAATCAGAATTCGATGGTGAAAAGAAAGAAGTACCATGATGAAACTTCTGAATCCTCCAGGAAAATCATTGTGTATTCATTAATTATCAAGAATATACAGTGTCCCCTATACATATAGGGCTAATCAGTTATTGATAATAATGAACTAATCTAGGCTTATCAAGAGAGATATCTAGGCTTAAGAGAGATATCTACATCAAAACAAGATAAACTTAAAATTAAAAACTATCTTCAACTATTTATATCTCTTCGACTATCTCTAGTATCTCTATCTCTACACGAAGGAGTTCTTCTTTGCTCATTTCAGAAGTTTTATGGTCTACAAATCTTATCTTAGACCTTTGAGATTTGTTTGGAAGCCTCCCCTTGTGGGTTGGGTCAAGCATAATTTCAATGGGAGCGTCAGGGGCCTGATCGCAAGATATAGATGCATCCTCCGTGACCACTTGGGGAACACGATCTCGTCTATCTCTGGTCGTCTTCATTCTTGCGAGATTAATGAGGCAGAGGTTTGGGCCTTAAAGATGGGTATCCTTCAACTCAATCTTTGCTTCCCACGAGTGGTTATTGAAGGTGACTCAGCCAATGTTATAAATTGGTGCTTTGACCCTGACTCCACCAAGTGGCGCCTTTATGGCCTTATGGATGAAATCATGCTCTTATGAAGAATATTCAAGTCCGCTTTAGCCATGTTGTCAGAGGGTTCAACTCAGACACTGATTCCTTAGCAAAATTAGCAACCTCTTAGTTGGTTTTTGGTGCTCTTTTCCCTTGCTTTCCTTTTTGGTTTTGGTTTTGGTTTTGCTGCTTGTATTTCTTTTCATTATCTTAATGAAGCTATAACCTTATCAAAAAAAAAAGACATCTTATGACGAAGTTTTGAGGCGTACCTTGCTTTGATTGTTTGAGGTTGCAACCTTATGCAAATTGCACCCTTTAGTAAATTACCATTAGCTAAATTTATCATTAGTAAAATTTAGTAAGTTCATCATCATCACCATCATCAGCAGAGCCTTTTTCTAATTATTTGGGATCGATTACGCCGGATCTGCTATTTAGCTTTATCAAGGGTCATACTCTTAGTAAAATTAGTAAGTTGTCACTAGTAAATTTGCCATTAGCTAGAAATAGATATAACAAGTCATTACTTAGATATAGCCAATAAAAACTCCCGTTAAAGAAAGATAAAGTAATGGCATCCGTCGATTTCCAAAGAGACAATCGATTTCCAAAGAGACAAAAATAACTCTTTTAAATAAAAAGAAAAGGGATTGTATACAATGAGACCATTTATCTTTAATACAAAAGAGGTCACAATTAGTTACAACCACCCGATATGAAATCTGATGGCTTGGATGTGTCTCAAAGTTCGAAAAAATTTCTTTTGAAGTTTAAGCTTGGTCAATGGAATAAATGTAACCATCTAATTTCACTTCCAATGGTCAAGATCAATTGTGATCACCTTGTACCAAAGGTAAATATTCTCATTGAATACTTTTCCAAAAAGAAAAATGGAGCAAGAAAAGAAAGAAAAGCATGACAATGTAGAAAGCACCAAAATAGTTTCCTTCTAGCCATTTAGCAAGACGATTTTTTGACCAAATTCGTGAGATTTTTTTGATAAAGTATTTAGAAATAAAAATAGGAAAAAATTTATATAAGGGCGAGATCCTAAACAATCAAAGTAAGGTGCACCTCATAAATTCATTAGCAGATGGTGTTTCAATGCCCAAAAATCCTCAAATTGATTATCTCAACCTCCAGATGTATGAACATGAAAAAACAAAAGAAAAGGATTTTAAGTCTTGGAAATAATGCATCTTGTAATGTATTTTTGGACTGTTAATTTTTAAGATTTAAGTGTTCATAAATATGCTTGATCTACACTATTTTTTAAGCTCTAAACTTTATAATTAGAGATGAAAATAAAGTTTCAGACCATCACAAAGATTTCTAGTATTGAAACAACATCTTTCAATACTATTCAAAGCTCGCCTTACTGTAACGGTTTAGAGCATCAGGCAAACCACACCCATGAAAATATTATGTACAATTAAAAAAGATTGGATAATAAAAGGTCAAAAAGCAAGCCAAAAAATAGAGAGAGATGGGGAAAAGATAGAACTGGCTTATCAAATAAAACGGACCACACCCATGAAAATATTATGTACAATTAAAAAAGAATGGATAATAAAAGGTCAAAAAGCAAGCCAAAAAATAGAGAGAGATGGGGAAAAGATAGAACGGGCTTATCAAATAAAACGGACGATCAAATCGGTCAAACCAATCAACCATCGGTTTTGAGTAACTCTCAACAAATACTGATTTGTTGCTTGTATCTGACTGGGCAAGGGTCCGATCACCAATTCAGCTGCCGAACTGCTGTCTAGTCCAATCTTCGTAAATTTGGTTGAAAATGCTAACTTGAAAGAGTTCAGAGAGGACACGTTTGTACACTATCTACATAAATAAAAAGAAAAAAAGAAAAAGAAAAAAAAAAAGACCTTTATGAGATGTTGCATCAGTGTTGACGTGCAAAAAAAATATCATGAAAACAAGGGTCCATAAATTACATAGCACAGAGACATGAGTACCAACTTATGCATGACACTTTGGAAGCATTCTCAAATGTAACCAAAGACAAGGGGACTATGCCCAAGTCTCCCAAGGATCGGTTGAGTCAAGCTATTTTTTGTTTTGTTTTATACAACAAATCTGGAAAAATATTGGTTTCTCTTTCTTCTCCATCAAAATCTCTCATATCTTTTCCAATTTGTTCTGAATCTTGTTCATCTACACTAAAACATAAAGAAAAGTTTCCAATGGAAGCCCGAAATCTATGGCATCTCAAGATTGACTCTTTTTTTCCTACTATTTTTTAGGACTCGATCTGCCTGTCTTTTCATTTCTCCCTCAATTCTACAACAAATTATTTGAAATTTGTTTCAGAATGATATTTTTGGATCCATATTATTATTTATTTAAGACCAGTCAATATTTTGGGACTTTTCAAACTTGATATTGGATATGTTAAATTTCTCACTAATTGTTTTACCAAATTCATTAAAATTTGTCCCAAAATGTTCCTATTACATTGATCTACAAAAGCCCTAAGAAAACTTTTGGGACCAAAACCACAAACTCTAAGATCAATTTTTTGCTTTGTTAATTATTTTTGTGACATTTTTTCCCCAAATTGTTTTATCATTTATATTTCTGATTTTGACAATGATTTACAACTCCCTTTAGATGAAATCAAATATTTAGTCTTTATTATCATGTTATCATTTTCTCTTAAAAACATTTTACGGACCTCGAATGTAGGTTCTAGAATGTAGGTGAGAGAGAGAGAGAGAGAGAGAGAGTTGTAACATGTTACGGTCCTAGAATGCAGGTGCTCTTCCATTGCAGGACCTCTCACGCAATCAGTCAGAAGAAAAGATGACGATCCTCCCCAATACACAAGAACAAGGATACCAATGACCATTAAAATCTTATTACTACAATTCTATCAAGATGAGAGAACAAATGGCACATCCAAACACATCTATAAACAAATCTCAAATTTAAGGAAATACCTCCTTAGTGAATATTCATAACCAGCTACTGTAACTTTAGCATTACTCTGCAAGAAAACGGTCTTTTGTGGGAACACTTTGAGTTCCTTTGCCTTCCAGTGGTGAGCTTATGAAAATATTGAAGAGTACATTGTTGACAATAGTTAGGACAAGGAGAACAACAACAGAATATGCAAGAAATGAGCTTGAAAACTGTGGCACGTCTTCAGTTCCGAAACCAGCTTCTCTCAAAATCCTCTTACGGTCAGAATCTGAAATCTCAAGTTATGCCAAAGAGAATCAACTAAAAAACGAGATGATGTGATCCCAATAAAGGCCAAATTAAGAGTCATAACTTTTCATGTATATTTTGATTAAATAACTTTTCAACAATACTTTTATTGACTTGAATTATGGACATTTCCAAAAAGTCGAGGGAAACAACCACATGTTGTACAAGGTAGCAAAAATCCGTAATAGGATTTCAAGAGGTTGCTTGGTTAGAAGAATATTCTCAGATATAAAGTAGGTTAATTTCTATAGATAATTATAGTTGCTTCAGTTCAACATGGGCATCTCCAAAAGTTTAAGAGACTGACAACCACAAGTTGTACTGCCTGTGCGAGGTTAATTTAAACCGCTGTATGCCAACAGAAGAGGTTGCACGGCTAGAAGATCATGGAAGAATCTTTCTCAGATAAAGTCACATAAAATTACCAAAGAAATGAACTTCGAGACTTCTTCCAGAGTCATCTTTTACTGATCAGTATAAAAAAGTGCACATGGGAGTTATCACAATCATAATTTGATAATAAAGGGCACAGAATAATTCTAAGCATTTTAGCCTTAGAGACCAACCATTCAAACAGCCAGCCGATAATGCTTTAGTTCTTCAATTAATTACCTTATTTTCATTGTGATACCCTTGCATTCTAGCAGTACTATTATAGACTGCATGGTATAATGAACAAAGTATATGGTATATGTACAAACGAGCATATTCATAAATGTATTGAGTAAATAGATCTGAAAGGCATTTTTGTAACTTATTGGTGTTGAAATTGTATATTAGCGTTTGACTCATCAGTGCCAATGTGGGATTCAGGATATAGTAGGAAATTTTATCCTCAGTCTCTGTGCTATCTTCTGTCAATCTATATTCTATCGAAACCCTTATCTTATTTCTTCTATATGAGAAAAAGCTGGATTTCACCAAAATTATAAAAGTAAGGAAACATAGTTCCCATAAGGGAAAAATCTAAATCTTGAGTCTTCTTCTTAGTTTGAGCCATATGTGAATATACCGATCAAGCATTTTACAAGAGCCACAGGTTGGGTCTATACTCCCATTCATTAATTGTGTGTCATATTAAATCATTTTTTACTTATGCTTTCTTTTGTTGGAAGAGTAGTGGAACAAAATTGTGAAAGGAATATTTTCCCCCAACCGTTCTATGGTGCAATATCATTCAAACAATGAATATATCGATCAAGCATTTGACCAGAGTACTCTCATTTATTGATTGTATGTCATATTAAATCATTATTTATTTGTGTTTTCTTCTGTTGGCCCAACAGTTCTATGGTGCAAGATCATTCAAACAATGAAATATCGATCAAGCATTGACATGAATATTCTCATTTATTGATTGTATGTCATATTAAATCTTTTTTTTTTGAGAATTTATATTAAATGATTATTTATTTATGCTTTCTTCTGTTGGAGAAGCAGTGGAACAAAATGGTGAAAGGAATATTTTCCCCCAATGGTTCTATGGTGCAAGATCATTCAAACAAACAAAATTAACTCAGAGAAGGAAAAAGGGACAAATTCCAACAACTTTCAGTTTAGTTAGGGCAGAGAAACAGCAATGTAATGACAAGGGTTTCAATACCACCACTAACCGAACTGCTTAAAAAGAAAAAATTGTTCTCCCACACACTAAAGATATTAAACCTACTTGTCTTTGCATGGATTTGGTGTATTTTGGAACACATTAAATCCAAACAAACTCAAACAGAAATTGACCAAGGTCAACACATGCCTGCAAGGCTGCAAGTGATAAGACTAAAGATTAGTGATATGTGATCAGCCCCATGGTACAAAGCTTGAGAATCAATGTAACATCCCTTTGGATGTAGCTCACAGGAAGCCACATGAGGTGTCGCAACGGGCACACTGATGGTCAATCATGGCCACTAAACCTGATCACTGGTCAATCTAGAATCTCACCATATTGGATTCAGATCCACTTGATACTTGTGTGGTTGATTGGCAGTGGCATGATAAGATTAGGATCGAAATTCCAAAAAGATTAGATCACGTTTGACGCAGCACCGAGGTTCATCGGTGGTCAAACATGACCATTAGTGTCTAGAGTGCTGGTCAATCTTGAAGCCAATGAATGAATCAAGGCTAGATAAATTTGAAGCCTCATGGCATGGGCAATTGGAGTTTTATTCCAAGAGGCAAGAGCCCATTGATGCGAAATGAGGGTGAGAAGCTAAATCCACCTTCTTTTCAATCCTCAAGCCAGCAGAATTCAGCAACAAAAAGTAGAAAAAATGACCCAAAATCAAGCAAAAAACTTCTTCTCTTCTTTTCTTCACACCAAAAAACAAAAAAAACAAACCATTCAAACAGGTCCGAAAACCTCTTACCTGGGACATCTAATTCTTTATACAAGCCAATAAAATGATAATAACAACCCAAAAAAAAAAATCCAAAGTTTCCTAACTCCCTTGAAGAAAAATTATGTAACTCCTTACTTCTTTGCTCCACAAGTTTAGGAAAGACTCCTCTCTCTATCCCATATACTCTGTTTCCCAGAATGCCCCTTTTATTTAGGACTTCTAGATAGCCTATCAAAACAGGCTTTTCACAAAAACTTCTCACCTTTAAGGGAAACTAATCCATCCTAATGAAATAGAATTGTCAATTACTACCCTCCCCCATAACATTCAATAAAAATCGCAATTTAATCCCCTCTCACTATGAGTCCTAAATCAACTAACTTTACTTAGGACATCCTCGAAGAGATGTCTTCTTATAACATCTTTGGAACATGACGTCCTCTAATAACATCATGAACTCACTTAACTACTGTGTCCATCACAAGGCATCTTCAGAGATTTGTCAAGAATAAAACCCATTCCCCATTAACAAATCACTGGCAACACTCACAAGTGATCCAGCTACCAATAGATCAACTGCCTTCTTAGGTAACTACGACAGTTAAGTTTAATATCGATTTCCTATAGCAATAACCAAGATATTTTGTAGATAGGATATTTCGTCATTTTCGGAACAAATCAGGTACCCATGAATTTTTCCTATGGTGTGCATGTTTTGTGGAAATCCTCATTCTTGACATGGGAATCATTACATGAATATGGGTTACCTCCTCTTCAACAATAAGCGAATAAAACTCCAGAAATCAGAAAGTACCAAAACAAAATGATATTAGGATAAGCATATACAACGTACAACATCCACAGTAGAGCAAGGTAATGATGCCTATGAATATAAAAAGATGCATAGGAAACGCATGAAAAAGAGTAGAGAAAATTCATATAGACAAGCTAATATTTTTTATTTTTTATAGTAAACAATAGTGGAGATTTCAAGCTTCAAATAGTGTTGTTTCCATTTTGTACAAGGGAAGTGGAGATTTCAAGCTTCAAATACTTTTGGGCATTTAAACCAAGCTTAACTTCCAAAAAAAAAAAACCAAAATTCAGAGTACAAATCAACATGTACATGGAGGCTCAGAAATCTCCCTATGAAAATGTGAAAATAATCAATGACTGAAAAAAAATCTGAAGATTCTATCATCATCTCCATTAAGAATCTGAATTCTCCATATGACTCGTTAAGAAGATATAGTGATCAAATGATGTTTCATTTCTAAGCAGATGTATCTAAACAACAAACTTTGACAAAAACTATCCGGCAAATCTTTCAGATTTTTAGCAGAAATCCACAGAAATTGATGACAAACCACCATTTTGCTTTTCCAATTTCTCTTCATAACCGTGTCTATTTCTTAAGAAATCTGGCCAAAGTTGGGAAGCAATGGCTGATTCAGTTTGAATTTTAAGCAAAATTGAACAAAGCATTGGGCCAAAAAAGAAAAAAAAAAAAATTTCTTGACTACTGTTACTTTCAGACTCCGCCAATCCATCTCCATGTTTTTAGCTTGTTTGTTAGCATCATCGGAAGTGTTTTGTTCTATCAATCATATCATCGTGTTGCCAAACATCAAACGAACATTCTAATGCTGTTGATTGGTGAAGAAAAAGTAGTGTAATCACCTATATATGCTGTGCTCCTTTTTCTTCTGGTTTCTCTTTGTAATGAGCTCTGAATCTGGTTATCGAGCTGTTGCAGAGCCTCTAGTGCTTTTTCTCTCTCTACATTCAAACTCTGCGTTGTCTCCTCTTCTTCACCGTTCCTTGAAAATTTAGTTCGCAGCCCTGATATGTCTCCTCCGGAAGAAATCAATCTCCATGAATTTTGCTGTTGACGTGTGGAGCGAGAAAGAGGGGTCGAGAGGAAGAACAAAGGGTGAGTGTACGGAAACCCTAAATTGAGAACAACCATTTCAGGTCACAGAACGGCTCACTCGGTAAGGCGTGGCAGTTCGAATACTAGAGAAGTGGAGAGTGAAAAAAGTCAAAACAGAAATACAGAGAAGGGAGGAAAAAGAAATTGTGCGGGGGTTCCGATAGATATAGTCTTAAATTTTATTCCGTACTAACGAATCCCGAGCCGACCTTAGCTCAGTTGGTAGAGCGGAGGACTGTAGTGCTGCAGATTTGATCCTTAGGTCGCTGGTTCGAATCCGGCAGGTCGGACTTTTGTTTTTTGTTTTTTTTGTCTTTAGGGCAAGGATTTCATGCGACCGAGTTATTATTATTATTATTATTATATTTCTTTTTTTCTTTGGGGCAATGATAAAGAAGGCGATGATTTCATACAACCGTGTTTTTTTTTCTTTTCTTTAGGGCAATGATTTCATGTTTTTTTTGTTTTTTTTTTTTTCTTTTTAGAGCAATGATTTCATGCAACCGTGTTATTTTTTTTTTGTTTCTATTTTTTTCTTTAGGGCAATGATTTCATGCAACGGTGTTTGTCTTTTTTTTTTCTCTTTAAAGCAATGATTTAGGGCAAGTCGGACTTTTGTTTGTTTGTTTTTTTTCTTTAGGGCAAGGATTTCATGCAACCGTATTATCATTATTATTTTGTTTTTTTTTTTGGGGCAATGATTTCATGCAATCTTGTTTTTATTTTTTATTTTTTATTTTTAAGGCAATGATTTCATGTTTTCTTTGTTTTTTTTGTTTTTTTTTTTTTTCTCTTTAGAGCAATGATTTCATGCAACCGTGTTATTTTTTTTTTTTCTTTTGTTTTTGTTTTTTCTTTAGGGCAATGATTTCATGCAACGGTGTGTTTTTTTTTTTTTTCTCTTTAGAGCAATGATTTCATGCAACTGTGTTATTTTTCTTTAGGCCAATGATTTCATGCAACCGTTGGCAATGATTTTATGCAACCATGTTATTTTTCTTTAGGGCAATGATTTCATGCAACCGTTGGCAATGATTTCATACAACCATGTTTTTTTTCTTTAGGGCAATGATTTTATGCAACCGTGCTATTTTCTTAATTATTTTTGTCTTTTAATTTTTCATATTATTATTTTTTCTTTATTGTTTTTGTTTTTTTTTTCATTACTATTTTCCATGTGCAGCATTATTATTATTTTTGTTTTTGTATGTTTTTTCATTATTATTTTCCATATGCAACATCATCCTCCATTTTTTGTTTTTTTCCTTACTATTATTTTTTTCTTATTATTTTTGTTTTTTGTTTTTTTCCTTGTTATTGTTTTTCATGAGAAAAATACCCCTTTGTTTTTATATTTTCCATATTATTATTTTTTCCTTATTATTTTTGTTTTTGTTTTTTTCCTTGTTATTATTTTCCATATGCAACATCATCCTCCATTTTTTTTTCCTTACTATTATTTTTTCCTTATTATTTTTGTTTTTTGTTTGTTTCCTTGTTATTATAATCCATGAGAAAAATCACCTTATGTTTTTTTTTTCTTATTAATTTTTCTTTTTCCTTATTATTTTTGTTTTGTTCCTTATTATTTTTATTTTTGTTTTTTTTCCTTGCTGTTGTTTGCCATGCACAACATCATCCTCTAAGCCTTTTCAAACTATTTTTAAGTTCGACTAGAGTCGACTATACAAATCTTTTTTTCTTTTTCTGATAGAAGTTCAGAGCTTTATTAATCAACGATTAAAATGAAATTACAGAGTCCGAGACCAAAGTCTTAGTTAAAGCAGTACCTCCTTTGGCCAGGAAATCTACTAATACATTGGCCTCACGGAAGACATGTACAAAGGAAAAAAGGAAAGGCCTAGACAAACCCCAAATTTAAAGATGGACCGAAATTCCGAATGTGAGTTTTGCTCGCTATTACACCACTTTATGACATTCAACGAATCACATTCTACAACACAGTAAGACCCTAAATTTCTTGCCACGAAAAGTTTTAAGCCATTGAAGAGAGCCACTAGTTTTGCCCAATTTACAATTTTCTCTCCCAGGGGGTCTGCATAAGAAAAGACAACAAATCCATTCCAATCCCTTACCACTCCTCCATACCAGCAGGACCCGGGTTTCCTAATGAGCTATTATCAAAATTAAGTTTAAAAGCCCCTACCGAAGGGGGTACCCATCTCCCCTGAGGCCTGCACTTAACTGATCTCAAATGGAAAAGATTCGATAAGTTTCTCCTACCATCCACTTCAAGAAAATCTTTCCCAACTTTTGTAATTGAGCATGAAAGGCAAATAGAATATAAAATTTTCTCCAAAATTCTTTCATAGGCATACCGATCCCCTCAAATTCTCTTATATTCCTTTCCTTCCAAACTTCCCAAAGAATCGGCCCTCTCGCAATTTGCCAAATCGTCACTCCAGTTTGTGGAAGCAAAGATACCGCTAAGTTTGAAATAATCCCCTTGACGGCCGTAGGCATGACCAAAGCGATCCCAAGCTGGTAAAAAAACCACTGACAAATTTTAAACGTAAAAGAACAATGCAAAAACATATGAGCATGTTTCAGCATCATTCTTATCCAATAAGCAAATATTAGGCAAGATCTTACCTCTCTTGATAAGATTATCAACAGTGAGAACCTTATTTTGCACTGTTCGCTACAAAAAAGCTGGAATTTTAAGCGGCAAAGGCCACTTCCAGATAACAACAATTTCAAGCATCGACCACCTCCAACGGTCATGAAAAAGTAAACTATACATTGACTTCAGGGAATATAAACCATTTGAGTCAATCTCCCAAACAACTTCATCAGATGTATTCTACGAAATATACACCTCCTGAAGAAGAACTATTAGACCAACGTCGTCTTGAAAAATCTAGCTTAAGTTCTATTATAGTGGAGAACTATATTCCAAATAACCTAATTGCCCTTGATTTCAAAAATATCAAGGATGACGGTATTGGGATCATCCATACGCTGAAAAACTAATGGGAAGACATATTTCAAAGGAGAAGAACCTAGCCACTTATGATGCCAAAAGGAGATATTACGGTCATTTCCCAAATTCCATCTAATATCCCTATGTATTAAAGATTTACACGAGTTAATGGATCTCCAGCAATAAGACATCGCCCCTGTATCATTTTTCATTCCAAACCACATTTTAAATCTATCATCTCCATACTTGGCATAAATAATTTGACACCACAACTGATCTTTGAAGTTTAAGCTTCTCCACCACCATTTACAAAGCAAGGCTTGGCTAACAAGTCTAATTTTCATAATACCCAATCCTCCTTCCTTCCTATGAGTGCACACCCTATCCCCTCATAGAAGATGGTACTTTTTGGAGTTTTCAAACTAACCCCAGAGGAAGTTTTTCATCAGCGACTCAATTTTCTTAGCAACCTGAGGAGGAATCTGCAATAAACACGTATGATAGATTGGTAAGTTTGACAAACAAGCTTTAACCAAGGCAATCTTACCTCCCAACGAGAGGTATTTATACTTTTATAAATCAAGCTTAACTTGTATCCTTTGAATAACTTTGTCCGAAACAGCCATAGGTAAACGTCCATCTGAAATTGACATCCCCAATTGGAAAAGCTTCCACTTTATAGCCAAGCAACTCAACAAGTTAAAGGACCAAAGAAGCATTACAGTTAATACCATTCATTGCAGATTTCTCAAAATTAACCTTAAGCCCCAAAGCTACTTCACAACATTTCAAGAACGTAGCAATATTTATAACCTGATTACATTTAGCCTCACAGAAAAGCAATGTAACATCTGCATATTGTAAATGCGAAATACAAAGACCATTATTAGGCGTAAGAAAGCCCACAAAATGCCTTTTTCCTTCAACATTTCGAACAAAATAACTGAAGCACTGTGCATAAATAGTGAACAGAAAAGGGGACAAAGGATCACCTTAACAAAACCCACGTGAGGCTCCAAAAAAACCTGAAGGGCATCCTTTGAATAATACAGAAAAATATGCAGATAATAATACGCACCCATAAATCCAACTTCTCTACTTTTCACCAAAGCTCATAATCTTCATAATTTCTAGAAAAATACTCCATTCAATCATGTCGTAAGCTTTTTCTATATCCAATTTGATCACAATCCCAGAACTACCACTCAGAGTTCTCGAATGAATGCACTCCTGTGAAATGAAAACACTGTCAGTAATCATTCTATCCTTGATGAATGCAGACTGGGGCCCAGTGATAATCTCCAGTAAGACCACTTTAAGTCTTTCTGCCAATACCTTATTGATAATTTTATAGAGGCTCGAGAGGAGGCTAATGGGCCTAATATCACTAAGGTTCGCAATTACAGACTTTTTTGGAATAGGAGCTATAAAAGTGGAATTAACTCTTCTAAAGAGCTCATCACTGCACAGAAAACCACAGACCATTTCTAGCAACTTACCACAAACAAAATTCCAGAATTTGTGGAAAAGGAAAGAGGAAAACCGTCAGGGTCCGGTGCCTTATCACCAATAAGCCCAAAAACAATTTTTTTCAACTCTTCCATAGAAACATCTTTATCAAGAAATGCTATCAATTTCGCCAGAAGATATCTAAAGCCCACTCTGGTTAACCAAGTTGTAACCTTTACCTCAGTGGTGAAAGCTTATTTGAAATGACTAATGATCGCATTAGACATTCCATCTGCATCATCATGATTAATTCCATAAATCAAACGTCCAGAGACATCATTCTGACGTCTCCGAGCATTTGCAATGGCATGAAAAAATGTGTATTTAAATCACATTCTTTTAGTCATTTGACCCTGGATCTTTGCTTCCAATAGACATCTTATATCCTTCGAAATTCATGTAACTCATTTATTTTAGAGTTCCTCTCCAAAACCAACTCCTTAGACAAAACTCCTGTATTTTGAACAATTGAATCCACCTGTTAAGCAATTAAGCACTTCATCAATTTTTTTTCCACATTAAATCTCCTATTGTTTTTCTAAGCAATAAGCTTATGCTTCACACTTAAAAGCTTTTTATGGAGTTGAAAATCCAAAGATCCAATGGAAATAGAATTTTCCCAAGCACTTTAAATAAGGTCGGTTACCTCCTTCTTTGCAAGCCAACCAGTTTCAAACCTAAACGGTTTAGGTCTTACAGGAAGAACTTTAGAACATAGCAAAATGACAGTATGATCAGAGGAGAGTCTGGGTAAAGCCTTGACCGAAGCAAGGGGAAAAAAATGTGATCACTCCCCAGACACAAAAAATCTGTCAAGCTTAAACATGGATAAATTTAAAATGCTACCATTTGACCAAGTAAAAATTGTGTCTGAAATCGGCAAATCTAACAAGACATGGGACTCAATAAATCTATTAAACAGACGCATAGTTGTCGTAATGGGTCATAACTACTATTATCAGGCCATCTGATAAAATTAAAATCCCCCCAAAGAAAATCGGGGTGATTAAAATTATTAATAAAATCTAATATCTCATTAATAAAATTATCTTTTTGAGCCAAAACTTAAGGATCATAAACATTCATTAAACACCATCGAAAGTCAGAATCAGGTCCCGCAAAACCAACCATAAAAAAGTTTTCTTTTTTAAGAGAGCAAAAAAACTGCAAAACAGTAAGATCCCACAGAATCCACAAACCCCCAGAAGCACCCATTGAGTCAATCCCCAAAAAGTCAACTTACCCAGGTCCTCAAACTTCCCCGACACCAACAATGGTGGGGCTAGGAAGTTTAGTTTTCTACATAATAAGTATGGCAGGCTTAAAGTGAGAAAATAAAAACAATATGTCTTTCTTACGATTGGAATTAGCACGCATGATCCCCCGAGCCCTCAACCTCATTGAGGACCTCGTACTCTTCACCAGAGATTTTCCTTTTTCTTTGGTTTTACCTCCTACAATAGGGTTATTACTCACATTCACCAACTTCTTGTTCCCAGCATCTTGCTTTCGAACCTTCTTCTTCGCGAGAATATTATTAAAAATCCCTCCAATTGGAATATCAAAATCTATTCCACAATCAGAGACGATGAAAGAAATCACCTTCTCCTCTGTGTTACTTTGGGATTTCATCTCAGGAACAGACTCTGCCTCTGGACCACCAATCGAACGGGTATCATCAGCATGGAATGCAACAGACATATGCAATAGCAGAGGCCTATCCTCTTGTTGAATGACATTAAGGGGGGCTGGAACCTGCCACTTCCACTAAAGCAAGATCAGGATTTTGAACCACAGGCTCCTCAGGCCCATCATCAAAATCAACTTAAAACTCTTGTTCCATCAGCTCATGAACAAACTCCCCATCCTCTAACTCCAATAGCACATCCCCTTCGTCGAGCACCACCATAGCCAAAGGATCAACCTCAAGAGGGTCAAAAGCAGGCCTAGGTGAAGAGCGAGGCTTCCTAGCAGCACGACGATGGAAGAGGGGATACATATTGGCCACCGAGAGCAGCACCAGATTGAGGGCTAATGAAGAACACTGTCTTTGACCTGCCACAATAATAGCAGCAAACCAAAAAAATCAGCTAAAATTTTTAGTTTTACAATCACCAGTGATCGACTTAACTTCTTTCACCAGGAGGAGATATGGCAAAGAAAGGAACGCCATTCCCCAAATCGAAGCCGCCAGCGAGAAACGCGGGGAAGCCTCCACGTCTACCAAAACTTTTCCCAGGGATGGTGCCTCGATACGTGGCCGAGATATGCCGCTAATCTTTTCTCCCTCAGAAAAGTTGATAGGTGAGGCCATCCGAACTACATTACCGCATGCACCCTCATGTTTATCAACAACGGTTGACTCCACAATCGCCAAACAATCCGTGAAACGACCCACCGGGATCCAGCGTTTCATAATTTTCAAATTTCGAAACCCCTGCTTCTTCCCATAAATTGCGGCGCTTCCTCCTTCTCGAAAAATTTCTGGTAAGGCTTGTCGGAAAGACTTGATCATGATTCACGGTAGCAATTGGACGGCGAGAAACCTCTTGCTATCCCCTATTGTCACTAAAATGGACCCCAACAACCTCCAGTTAAGGACAAACCTTCTTCACCTCTATTGAAATCTTAATAGAGAAAGATTCTTGACCTACCAATTGGGAATGGAGCCTCCTTTCCACTTCCAAATACCAACCCGCACAAAACTCAAATCAAACCCCTGAAGGGAATCTTCATCAATATCACAAAACTCACCACAATAATTAGCCAGCTTTCGAAAAGTATCTATCGACCAAGCATGGAGTCGAATTCCTTACAATTTAATCCAAAGACTCTCCTTTCGTAAGTAAGATAGATGAGAAAAGGGTTTCCAAAGATCTAAAGGTAAAAGATTTCCCCGGATTCTGACAAAACAATGAGCTAAAGCCCTCGTAACATCCTCCTTAGCACACAAGAGAAACGCAATCTTATTTTCCCCCAGCACTTTGACCTTTGGAGCATATGTTAATCCCCAACCCCTTTTGGCCCAGTCACTCAATACAAATATATCATTCGATGGTGGGGAGAATGAACCCACAATAGGCAAAAGAGCATCAGAGAGCAATCCACCTAACAGATCATACCGAACTGATACCACCGGTGCCTCAAAGCTGTCCTCCTCTCCATCTCCATCACCCAAGTCCATCTCATTAACCCACAACTCTACTCTTGCCATTCTGCGCTACTAATATTCATGCAGTTGAATGGGTAGAAATTTCAATTTCATTTCATTAAATATACAAAATATCAGAAAGCGGGGCACATTGCCATCACAATGCTTTGGAATTATAATTTCTTTTCTTTATATAAGGTGCATCTCTATAATGTAGAGGTAAGATGCGCCTCGAAATTCCAATAGAAAAGAGTGAGCACTTTGAAGTTGGAAAACCTCTCAATTAATCATCTTGACGTCAAGATCTACAGATATAAAGAAAAAAAAAATTAAGCCTTAAAAATAGTGCATCTTTTAATAAGTTATGTAGACCGTCGATTTTTAGGATTTTCATACATTAATAAATATGCTTGATCTATAACATAAATGGAATTTGAAATATCAAACTTAGCGTTAAACATAAATTTTCGAGCCATTATAAAGTGTAGGATATTGAAACTACGTCATTTGGCAAAATTTGGAGGTGCCCCTTACTCATACAGTATAAGGTGGTACCTTGTACAAACTTCAACCTCCTATATTTGTTAGAAGCTTATAATTATTTTTTACCATCAATTGTAAAATCGGAGGGCTCAAAATGAAAAAGGAAAAAAAAGGACAAGGCGTCTGTGTCACGCCCCAAGATTTCTAACATTCCCGAGGTGGGACAGACTATTCTTATACTAGGAAAAATTCAAATTCCTATTAATATATA
>NW_006497610.1:2184128-2200181 GCF_000471905.2 Amborella trichopoda | reverse complement strand
ATATATATATATATATATATATATATATATATATATATATATATAGAGAGAGAGAGAGAGAGAGCTAACAGAAGCAGCTATAATAAATGATAATATAGGTGAAATCTCAACCGTCAGATATTCATCATGTGGTTCAAAATGTATATCACTATATAAATTTTAATAATTTTTCTAAAAATCTGATTATAATGAAATTTTAAACATGTGTACTAAAAAATATGGCGCACAATTAAAAAGTATTTCCCAAAATATAAAATGGCCAAAAAACCCCTAAAAATTGACGGGGTAATTTGGTCATTTTAAATTATTAAAAATAATTTTTTTTATATTTTTATATGGTGCGCAATAGTATTAAGTATATACATCCTAAATTTCATCTTAATCAGATTTATAGAAAAAAAATTAAAATTCATAAATTGATATGCACATTCTAAACCACTCCATGAATATCTGACGGCTGATATTCCACTTATATTACTATTCATTATAGCTGCCCAGCTATATATGTGGGTGCAAGAATTTCTGCAGTTACATATCTAGACATAATATATAAATATAGGCACCTCCGGTGATCCCACCAAAAGTTAAACTGGCATACTTAGGCCCAATGAGTTGAGTACGACATCATCGGCAGCGACTTGATTCCGAGCAACTCAAAAATACTTTTCAATTACTCAAATAACTAACCAATCAAGCTTCAAATCCTAGTGTATCCATACCAATTATTAGAGACAAAACATTCATATAATCAATGAGAGAGACCTCATGATCTACCATAACATAAAAGTTTTATATGATGAATTATATACAACTGTGATTCAGGCAATAGCCTTGATATACCCATAAAATATTTTGCATACCTTCCCTTTTATGCTGCCATGGAGAGCCTATATTCTCTCCATTCAAGGTTTTGACGTTGGCAGGTCAAATGCATAATTAACTGCAAACAGAAATTAACACTTGAAATATGAGGCAAGAATCTGAGTCAAATTCAGTCAAAACCTAAGTAAGACAGGCCTAACATACAACTAAGATGGGCACGACGTTACGAACCATGATTTAGAAGTCTCTGCGAATGGTAAAATGGCAGTCCCGTAAATGAAAATTCTTATTTCTTCTTTGACATTTTTGGGTTTTTGCACATTCGTATGCTTAAAGGAGTGACCTCCACAAGTTCATCTTCTTGAATGTACTCTATACAGTCATCAAGGCTATAACTCAAGGGGGAATCAAGGACCACTGCAAGAAAATTCCCAATTATCAATATTGCCATCATCATCACCATTTCCACCACCATTACTATGGTTGATAATAAATACTTAATGCTATTACTATTATTGACTTGTTCTCACTATTATTGTTTGTATTTGTAGGGGAAGTTCAAAGACAACCTAAAGGTTGCCAAAACAAGTAACTTGAGCTATGTTCCAGAGTACAATTCTGTACAATTCTGTTGCTCTTACATTATTTTCAGTGTCATTGTTTGAGTTCTTTCCTCTTGCATGTGAGAAAAAAAATAATGAAAACCTGGATGGACATGAGTTTCCCAAGAAAATATCAAGAATTACTTCAATGAAAAGTTGAAAACCAGATCAGGTTGTCTAGTACTGGCCAGCTCAATGGTTCAGACAGGGATTCCAGCCCCTTCCAAAATATAAAGTTTAACTTTTTTAATATATTCATCGTTTATAAGAAATGATTCTCACAATATTTTAAGTTAAAAGTTAAGATTTTTCAGGGAAAGTGTACTCCAACCCAATTAATTATTGGAAAAGCACAGTTCGTTGGGTCATCATCATCATCCAATGGAGTGATAGATGGTAATGGTGAGAAAGATTGGGTCCCACCATGGGGACCATTTCCTGTTCTGGTGGATCTTACTGTATCCCCATTATTTCAATGGATAGTGATGGCCCAATGTCCAAAGGTTTGGCAATGGTCCATCAGATTATAGTAAAACTTCACTTTCTGTATAAGAGAACGATTTGTTCACATGAGAAAGAAAAAACTGAACGTTCGAGAAAGGGTTGGCAAACTGGGCACTAGTGCCAGCAGAACAAATAAGGTTCAGTTGGACCCAAACTGGTTTAAAGAACTCAATTCAATCTGATCTAGATATCACATTAAAGAAGAAAGAATCAATTTTAGGACCTAATTATGCAATAGATCAAGGAAAAACAATTATTATGAGCTAGTTTGAGGAATGACGATCACAATAGTTGATCACCTGTCTGCTCCTTATTTGAACGTACATTCGTGGCAGCCTTCTTCTTGCACACATTGAGAGACAAATCGCCAGGACGCTGATGGATACCAACAATTTGTCCTTTGTACACATCTAAGCCAGGACTCACAAACATCTGACCCCTCTCTTGTGAACTGGATAGAGCATAGGAAGTTGTGGTTCCATCCTCAAAGGCTACCTGCGAATCAGATTGACATAATTGGTCTCAAGTGATGAAACCACGAAACTCAATCCAACGTATTAAATATAATATAGTCCACTGGATTATGTAGAACTACAATACATTGGTTTCATTACCACCCTGAGGCAGGGGAATCCCAGTCTCTCCATCTTTGATCATCATTCCCTTCGATGGTGATGAGACCAAATGGACTTTAAATTGCATCACCCTTTGGTTTCCTATAAAAGAAACCCAAAAAACTAAAAGGGTAGAGTCTTTACCAGGGATCCTTGATCCCTCGTGCTCATATCTCCAGCCCAAGGTCCATAGCTATCAAATACTGTGTTGAGAATAGCAGTGCCACGGGAAGCAGTTAATATTGCATTCCTCAGACCAAGAAGGCCACGAGTCGGGATCTTATACTTGAGCAAATTTGTGCCCTCGGATCTACAGTGACCAAATCAGTAGTAGTTAGGATTAGCAGAACCAAGGAAAGCCCATGATGATCGGGTACGCAGCTAAATTATAAATGTTTGTGCATGTGCATATGTTTTGTAGACAGAGAGACATCAAATTCAAATATAGAGGAAACATATGAGTGAATTTCAACCAATGTTAAAAAACAAGGATCCGTGACCTGGATAGGCAATGAATTGACCTCTAGCCTTAAAAACTTTTCAAAAAATAACTAAAATTTCTTTAAAAATCTAGGGCCAGTTTGGATATCAAAGAAAAAAAATATTCACAGCGAAAAAAATGCAAGTTTTTTCTACTTCAATTGGAAAACATTATGGTCTTATTTTATTATGTTGGTAAACTGTTTGGATGTCTAATTTCATTGATTTGTCAAAAAAAAACTACCGCATCTCCAACTGAGGATTTTCCAAGACAAGAGACGGGTCCGGAGTTCTTTCTTGGGAGGAAAGGAGGCAGCAAAATCCATTTGCAGTCAATGAAACAAAAACCCATGCCATTCGGTGGGTTTCGATTAGTTCTTATCAGCTTCTCTCTGCACAGGTCTTCTCTTGGTTGTTTTATCAGCTTCTATCTGCATTATTTGCCTAGTCAACAGAGGATATTTATCAGCCCCTCTCTAGCAGTTCCTCTCAGCTTTGCAAAACTGAGTTTCTCTCTCTAGTCTCTCTGCTGCTGGTTGTTCTCAATTCTTCTCTATCTCTCTCTCTCTTCCATTAGCATCAAGAAATTGAGTCTCTCTCTACACTTTCTATTTTGTATAACGCTGTTGTTTTTATTTTTAATCTCTCAAGTCTCAACTTCAAGGAACAATTTGTTTTTTTAAATATGTTCAGCCCCCTTTTTGTTTTGCTTCTGTTTACTTTCTTTCTCTAAACTTCCCTGTTTCTTTTTCAAAGTTTTTTTCTTTTTTCTTTCTGAATGGTATTTTTCTTCTATGCATTTTGTTTCCTCTCTCTCTTCCTGTATTCACTCAATATTGGGGAACTTTCTCTCTCTACAATCTCTGTAAATCCCCTCTCTGTCTACAATCTCTGTAAATCCCCTTTGTCTTGCTGTATTGCTCATCAAACCTTTTGGAACCAAGTATGTGTCCCTAAACACTTCGCCAGCCCTTCTTCCCTTTATTCCCTGCATTTTTCTCTCTCCATTTTTGCTTCTCTAACAATGGACAACTAATTTTATCTCGCTAGGCTCTGTATTAAACATCCATTCTTCCAACCTTGGATGAATATACTTCTTTCTGTAAACGTTTCTGGACTTTCTCTCTCTAAAACTCTCTAGAAATCTACTTTGGCCATGTTGCTTCTGTAAAATTTTCAAATCCCCCTCTCTGCCCTGAAGTCTCTGTTCCTACTTCCTCTTCCTCTTCCTCTTTCATCTACTCTCTGCTAAAGATCAGTGGGTTCTCTCCTCCTCTCATTCTCTCTCTGCACCACGGTTCACAATTCTATTGTTTCTTTACTGTTTCTTTACTCTAGAGAGCTTAGGGTTACAAGGAGAGGGAGGAGAGAGAAAGGGTTGGCATAGGAGAGAAAAGGCTCGCATTTTGAACGGGTGAGAGAACGCCGCACTCTCATCTTTCATCAGAAAAAATTCAAATCCGACTTGAATTTTTTTTATCGTAACTTTTTTTTTCAATCTAAAAAGATTATAATTTTGGATGGTTGTCCAAACGGATCAAATCTAATTCACAATATTTTTGGATTGCAATCCAAAAATATTGCAATTTTGGGTACATCCAAACTGGCCCCTAGTCTCTTATGTTTCCAGAGAAATTGGGGTTACAGCAATTTAGATTTTCATTATTTTATTATAAATATATATTGACAACGCATTTCATCCCTTAGTGTTTGATGACCGTTATATCCATTTCACACTCAAAATGAAACTCATAGCAATGAAATGGATCTCTATAACTCAAATTATTTTCTTTGGTATTTTTATAATCTCCACTACCACCTGCACTTTTAAATACAGGGGATCTTGCCTGCACATTCATTCTTTTTCCCTTTTCTTGAAAATTAATTTATTGAATTACTTATTTACTTCCATTCGTGTAATGAAGTTGCATAAAGATGAAAGCAATTTTTTCTGATTTTTGGCCGTCTTTTTTTGGTGGAACTCCCTCATTCGCCACATTCCTCCATTAGTTTTTTTTTAAAATTTCTTTTGCTTCATTTTAACTTAAATTGTTTCTTGCCGTAGAGTAGCCGGTTAAAATGAAGCATTAAAATTAGTCTTTTCTTGATTTTTTAACCAGCTCATAAACACCTACCTCTTAACTTTATTTTTTTCTTTTATTTTGATTTAATTTCCCTCGAAACAATTCAATCCAAACAATAAATATGTAATTTAAACAGAAAATCATTTCAAAAGAACACAAAAAGGAGATATTGAAAATACACATGAAGTTTGATTTCACAAGTGCTTTTGGTGAAAGAAGTTTATTTGGTCCACGGAGTATAGGAAATGAGACATTCAAAAAAGTATGGAAACGAAAAGCTAGTTATGGCAAATTCCAGTTAAGACGAGTATCATGTCTGATGGCAGGGTGAAATCCTCCCTTTGCTCATGGGTGCGATGGGAGAGAAGTGTTACTTATTTCAGCATTATTAAGATGCTGGAAACGATTAACTCCATTCATACTTTGATATTCCAACTCCAAGGAAATGGATTATGCATTATCATAAGAGATGGTGAAATGAAATTTTAAAAGGGAGTATATGACCTGATGCAATCCTATCATTGTTATTAGTAATAACAATAAAAGAGGCCCTTCCTTTTATTAGTCCCACATCGCAGACAATAGGAAGTGTGGAGGGCACAAGCTCATGAAAAGGGCATGTACGGAAACGATGATTATGTGGCTTCCCACTAAGAGGGAGGGGGTGGGCCCTTTGCCACCCCTTTCTAAATGAAAAAATATCAAATTAAAAAATAAAAATAATGAAATAAATTTTTAAAATAATAAAAAATAAAGCTGGGTCCAGTCATCCAGCCAGTTCCTCGACAAAACCCACCAATTCCTGGCCGGTTCCCAATATACAGTGGGAAGTGGACAGGCTCCACCAATTCTTAATCTCGATTAGCTATTTTTAAAACCCTGATTTGAACCATAAAAACTACATTCAGCATGCAAATGACCAAAATTTTAGTAATGTAACAAACACACATACAAAAAGAGCAGAGGTGCAAAATTACTGACCCTGCTCCCTGCATATCAAACATTTGTCCACGTCTCTTCCCTAGGAGTTCGACTACAGGACCCATATATTCTTCCGGTACCTCTACAGTAGCAATCTGCACGGTATATGCAACAAAATTTGGAAAGAATCAGGAGAAGATCTGCTAAAATCAAATTGAAATATATCTTCTAATTGAAAGGAATCTTTCCATTCCTTCAACTTTAACCAAAGCTAAGTTGTTGCAACTTGAAAGTGCCATGAAAAGGAAACCAAATCCAAGTTACAGAAAATGTGGAGAGCAAGTACCTCAAAGGGCTCAAGCAACTTTTCATCCACTTTTTTGTTTATGACCTTTGGTGGCCCCACCATGAACTCATATCCTTCTCTACGCCTGAAAAATCAACAGCTTCATCACAGTTAACAGCTTAAAAAAAAAAAAAAAATCAACATCTTCATCAGAGCATGTACCGCAAAATCCTAAGTAACAGGATCCAATAAAAAGCAACTCACATGTTCTCAATTAGTATCGTGATGTGCAAAGTACCCCTTCCGCTGACAATGAATGTATCAGCTGTTTCACCATCTTCAACTCTCATTGCCAAATTCTTCTCAATTTCCCGGTAGAGACGGTCTCTAAGGTTTCTACTAGTTACATACTTTCCCTGATAAAGGCATAGAAATGAAAAACTTTAGCCCAGATCACAATCATAAGGAATAGCTTTGCTTAAAGAAGTCACATACGCACATGCATCTGATATGTATATGACAGCAACACAAATGCGACAAGACTAAGAGAAAATGGAAAGAGTTTTGTTGAACTATATAATGTCACAAAGACATGTATAATACCAAATATCAAGGTAAGGAAAGTTTTATTGAAGGATTTTGAGTAGTGAACAAGCATACCTCCCGACCAACAAAAGGGGAAATATTGATGGAGAATGCCATTTTCACTGTAGGTTCCTCCACCTTTATGGCAGGCAATGGCTTCCCAGTACTTTTATCAGCAATTGTCTCCCCAATCTGCAGGGAATTGAAAGTCATATTCTTTTGCTAGGTATGCTGTAATATTTAGATGCATTACTATTATAAGTATTTTCCTGACCTAATTTGGTGCATTAACTCATGATTTTTTATGAAGAACATGTAGGTAGGACGCTTACAAGTATGTCATTGATTCCACAAACAGCACAAATATCTCCAGCCTCTACAATCTCCACAGGAGCTCTTGAGAAGTTTTGATACACAAAAAGCTCGCTAACTTTACCATATCTACAAGTTTCATCAGTCGTGCATACCTACAATATCCGACAAAAAAAAAAACAAATGTAAACCAAAAGCATCTTGAATTCAATACAGTGACTGGTACAACAAAGTCATCAAAGAGATAATAAAAGAAAAATTAGCATTTTGTTAAATCTCATAATGTATGCATAAGTAGAACTGAACAACTTTTTGCAGCTATGTGGCTTGTATGTTTGGCATAGATACATCTTTACCTTCACTTCCATGCCTTTTTCCAAGACCCCTGAATGCAGACGACCAATTGCAACTCGCCCTTTATGCTCATCGTACTCAACATTTGTCACCTGTAGCTCATAAAGTTTATTCCATGGACATAGGCGGATACAAAACATAAACATAAGGTGCAATCTTCAGACAATATTGTTGGGAAACATGCAGTTATGATCATATGTACTCAAGTTAAGATTGTGCAAAGTACAAGTTCTTACAAAAGAAAATGTTCAAAAACAAAATAAAGAACATGGAAATATCAATAAATGATTGGGAAAAAAATATATATATATCCAGTTCTTGCTCCTGTCCAACATATGAATTGTCTGAAGGATTTCAAATATTTACTCTGGGATCATAATACAGAAGCAGAAAGAGGCGTAATGTAGATGATGTACACAAGCATAGAGCTAACAAATGGTATCCAGAGAATACATGGTAATAAATGAGGGATGAAGGTAGATGACAAGAGGATTCTTAGATGAAGACAAGAACCCCAGTAAAAGATAATCAAATGACAGTTACTTAGTGGTAAAGTCTGCCCTTTAAGGGCAAACATATTTACGAAAGGGGCTGGGGTCGTGGTGGTAGCATCCCCACACCCAGTTACCACATCGTTGTATCCACTCCTACCTCTGACACCCCCAATTAGCACCTTCAAAATGTAACTCCTCCCAATCTATTGAAAAAACGGGTATTCCCCACTGAATTACCCAAAAGAAAAAAGGACAAACATATTCATTAGATAACTCTTTATGTAAACCCTAGCAAGATGAGCTTCATGATTTGAATATAAAGTGAAACTCCAATAAAGATGATATGAGCAAAGCATTTCATTCATATGTACAAAATACAGATCCAATCAAAAATACAGATTCAATAGAGAGGATCCAAGAAGGGAACTTCACAATATTTCAAAGCATTGCTCAAAGAATATGGCAACGAGAGCAAGTTGCATGAATATCCCAAGGTTAGATCCTTAAAGGATTGAGACAGAAAAACTTTAATCAGAAAGTTAAATGAATGGGCTAGTGAAGAACAAGTGCATGAAACTATACTATCCAGCAAGAAGGTTGAATGTGGCAGAAAAATATGCAGGGAACTTGGATCTGAAAAGGCTGTGTACATAGAAAATGTTTGGGCTCACTAGCACAAGTAACAGCGTTCAAAGTGTTTTGATGTGATGCCCCAAATATTCCAAGCTCATGCTATATTTTATTCCTTTTCTTTCTGGTATTTTAGCCAATCCTCAGAAGAGCTTATCCTATTAGGTGCATCTCTCTCTTTGATATGCAAGTCTTTATAAGATGAAATAAGATAATAACAGTAACATACTTTTTATTTGGGCGAAAAAACAGTGACATACTTGTTATGACCAAAGGCTCTCATGTACCTGAATCACATGTCAAGAATCAAGATTGTAAATTTTTTTCGTGCTTTGATCGTTTAAAATTCTTCTTTATCATCTCTCTGATCTAGGCAAAAGGCATTTATGAAGGAAACGAAGAGTTCATTGGATTAGATTATCAGATGGAATATGGCACAGCCCTGAGAGAAATGGTTATTGGAAACTTCTCTAGGAGATTAAAGATATTTTACAATGAAGATCTATATAAGCAAAAATAACAATGCCTTACAAGCATTTGCAATGCACCATCTCTATCAATAACAGGCTCAGGGATGCATCTGATAATTGCTTCAAAAAGAGGTCCAAGATCATTTGCAAGATTGTCAGGAGCTAATCCAGCTTGACCCTTAAGAGCACTTGCATATATTACTTGAAAATCACACTGAATTGCCATAGACAAAAAAAAGAACAGTTAGAATAAAATTAGATATGGTAAAAAATTGGCTTAACTCTAGTATTCTGTCTTATTAAGAAACCTAGATTGACAGGATAATATGGTATGATAATGGGCACCTGCTCATCTGTTGCATTTAACTCAATAAACAATTCAAAAGTTGAATTGATAACATAATCAGGACGAGCAGAAGGCCTGTCAATCTTATTCACCACAACTATAACAGCATGTCCAAATTCTAGAGCTTTCTTTAAAACAAATCTTGTTTGGGGCATCGGCCCTTCTACAGAGTCCACCTACAAGAAAGAGAAACAATAGTGTCCATCAGGAAATGCCAACTGTCATAAAATGCATGGAGATCATGTGTAATGGAACTTACAGCAAAAGATACATGCATAACAGTCTGGAAGTGTTCAATCCTGGTTGTTTAAAAGATTATTTTAGATTAGATCCTCATCTCAGTAACTACCTTACTCCATTTTTGCACTTATGTAACATTCATGTTACAAAAACATATTTTGTACAATATATTTTCGTAACTTTGAAGCACATAAAGGAATTGACCATGGATTACCAAACATACCCATAGTTTCAACCATGCTATGAGGCTCTAAACCAGTCAACCCATATGAATGTCTTGTTTAAATATTAAACTGCATTTGACCCCCAATAAATTGAAGATTAGTCAGCAAATTAGCTTTACAACCCAATGTTCTTGATTGTCGATTTGGATATAAAAGGATCACTTTGAGGTGGTTTATCTAGCCAAATCAGGCACCATGAGGGAAAATAAAATTTAATATTTAATGAAAAATTGGACTATGCTCACAGTTACTGCAAATTGTTTACAGCTATGAGCACAAGCATGGGTCAAAAGAGAAATACCACCAAAAGAACGCCCTCAACCATGTTAAGAACGCGTTCCACTTCCCCACCAAAGTCTGAATGACCTGGAGTATCGATGATATTGATCTTTGTGTCCTTGTAAGTAATTGATGTGTTCTTGCTTAGTATGGTAATCCCTCTCTCTCGCTCTAGATCATTTGAATCCATTATCCTCTCCTGAACAAACTGGTTTGCACGGAAAACCTGTAAAAGACAGCCAGAGATTAAGTACTACATGCCATTTTGTATTTAATTAATTATGCCATTCAACACACGCTCCATAGATTTAATGTTGCAATCCTAGATGCATGCATTCTTTTATATGTGCACCTGATATTAGAATCTTAAGGACCCAAAAGCGGGTCATAATGTTACAAATACAAAACTTAGCCATCAAAAGCATCTATTGTGGAGTAAGAGTAAGGGTGAGGTCCAACTTGTTCGAGCAAAGCACTGATATGCCCCTCATAGGTGACATATAGCCAGTGAATAAAAATTCAGCCGCCTGGCCGCCTAGGCGGTGGGTCTGGGCGAGCATGCCTGAGATTAGCACCTAGGCAGTCTGGGTGCCCACCTAGTGCCATCTCTTAAATAATAATAAAGGAAATTCAAATCCACCCAAACAAAAATATGGCCTGGTATTGCCCTTCTCTCTCTCTCTCTCTCTCTTTCTCTCTCTCTCAGGTCCATGTGCTCTCTCTATATATGAGAAGAAGAAGAGATGATGGACTCCAAGTGTTTGATGCGCGACCTCTCTCTCTCACACACACACACACATATCCATTCACACACAAAGAAACACATGGACCCATATGCTCCCTCTTTACATGTAAGAAGAAGAAAAAGAAGAAGATTACCTCCAAGTGCTCGATGCAAGGTCCCTTTCTCTCACAAACTCTCTCTCTCTCTGTCTCCATATCCTCCAAATGCTCAAGACCTCTCTCTCAAAAATACACATCCAAAAGAAAAAAAAAATGGAAAAAAAGAAGATCTTTAAGAATTTCATGTGAGACCTCAAGCGCACATAAACGTGCGCATGCACACACACACACTCATACGGCCCCCGCCCCAACCCCTTCCCTTAGGGCCACCTTTGTGTCTAGGGCTCTGGGTGCCTGCCTAGGCGGCCACCTCCGCCTTTTTTAACATTGCACATAGCTAATAATTCCATATCTAAATGCTATTTGCAGTGGTTGCATTCTCAGAGTTTAGATCAATATGACAACACGATGTTTTTAAACTCTTTGCATATTATTTTGCTATTTACTTAGACCAAACTGTTATACTAAACACGGCACCATTTCATTTGTTTCTGTACAGAATTTGGTTCACTACATATTTGATCAAGTTCATAGATTATTACACGTGGGTCAAAGGAAGTCTAACCTAGTCTATTGCTGGACTTCTCAAATGAACCAAGCATCACTCTTGTCTTGAACATATTCTTTTACCATTTCTTTATGGATCCTTACCATTTTCTGATGCTGCATATATTCACAATGTACCTAGGAATCCTTTTCAGCTCATTTACAACATAAGGTGAGCATCTTGTCACTTCTCTCCAACATTAAACAATTCATGTTAGTTACATATCTCCCATTTATCCTTATTGTTGGTAGTGCACATCGTTTAAGATGGATCCACGCCTCCCAATCATTTTATATCAGATAGCCTTTCATAAAGCATTACTTGTTTCTTTTGATTTTTACCATGAAGTGAAATCATATTTTGAAGCAAAGGCAGAGCCAAATTTGGAAAATGATTGTGCGGATGCTGTTGGGCTTAGAAACATAATCCACAAGGAACTTTTCAGTCTAACTGTTTCAAAATGTGAACAACTCTCCATCGAGCTATAAAGGTAAACTAAAGTGATGATATTTTAGCAGGAAGGGGATACTCGTAGGACCATAAATTCAACTATCTTGAGTTTTTGCCCCCATGGTAAAGATTGCAACAGTGTAAACTTTATTCAAACAGTCAAACATACTCACTAATATCACTAAATCTTAATGGCTGTTGTGGTCTATTTTATCATTGAAAGCAATATACTTCAGTTTAGTGTAGACTTTTTAGATCTACTCATTTTTTCAACTTCATGCATGCTTATGCTGGTTCATGAATAAATACATATGTAGAAATGGAGCAGTGTCTGTTACTATCCTTGTGTCAGAATTCACCAAGTTGATCCAGAGCTCACCTTAGCCAATTTAGCCCAACATGAGAATTAAAATCATTAAGCTTTCCAAATTATGAGAAACAGAAAAAGTATTCCGGTTTCTATTTTTTCTTGGGGTTTAAGAGTGTTCTCGGCAAGTAAGAGACCCATTCAAGAGTATATACATACACACATGCATATACAACATATATACACAGAATATTTTCTATACACATGCACATAGATTAATATACATATACGAATACATAGATATGCACACATATACATAACCAAATGAAAATGCATTTGCTTCAATGTATGCTTGTTTATGCAAGAGTGTATAGGAACACATGTTTCACTATGAGTGTTTTCTACGTATATGCCCATGTACTCGTGGAAATTGTTAATCCTGTGTACTTATGGTATGCCTGTATGTGTTTATGCACATTTAACTCTATTTATGTATACAACTATACATGGAACTACAAAAGTATGTAAGTCTGTGTGTGTAACTGTGTGCATACTGATCCAAAAATAATTCTGCAACAGATGTAATATGTTGGAAAACTAACTTGTATATACATAATGCCAACTGAACACAATAGTCAAAATTCCTTCAGATCCTAGTTGCATTCATATTAGATTCCTAGCAGTTACCTTAGCTTGCTTCAACATGGCATCCACTAATGTCGTCTTTCCATGATCAACATGGGCAACAATTGCTATGTTTCGTACATCTCTTCTCGTCTTCAGTTGGCTCTTTTTTTCGACTGTCCAACAATTCAAACAAAAGGAAAAACAGAGAATCAAAAAGAAGTTGAACACTTAACAAGCAAGTGTTGCATCATTTAAGTATATGTACCAGTTAGGGTTCATAATGATTAATCATATGATGCTTCCACGTAAATATTAAACAAATCGCATATCTTCCGATGGGTGTATCAGTTCTCTTACCCATTTTTTAGGACAATTTTTAGGGTGGAATTAAATCTCACCATTAAAACAATGTAGTTCAAATTAAAGGCAAAGTATTTGGTGCGTCAGGGATTATACCATAACAGAGGCGTCCCCTGGCATCTGCACTGTCCAAATAATTGAACGGTGTAGATTGCACCTAAAGTCAAAGGGAGGGTAGCAGTGACGAAAGCCCCAGTTCCCCTGGCTAAAAAATTGCCTTTTTAACCATTTTCTTATTTCTCCCCAAATCCCCCCTCTCTCTCTTCCCAACACCCCCCCCCCCCCCCCCCCCTCCATTCCCTCCCACTCTCCCCCAAAAGAGAAGTAGAGTACATCCCAGAGATGCACAGGAGATCATGAAGCTACACCAAGGGAGAGGAGAGACTAGTGGCTCTAGCAAAGCTAAGAGAGACTGCATGGTCCATGGGAGGACCCAACTCTACTGTCCATCTAACCTAGAATTCGTTTTCCAATCCATACTAAAACTTTCTGCTTCCACTGATGGTCTCAATCTCAAGGTTCAGATTAGTGATATAACAATCTTAACAAGAACAATAATGGGGCTAACAGTGAATTTGTAGGGAGGATACTCCTTCCATCTCATCATCTGTTATGGTTTTTGGACCTCACTTTCTGGAGAGGGAGGACAAAAGCTCCTATTTCTGTCATCGCTGTTTATATTTTTGGTACATCCTTTGTTTCACCCTAAATTATTAATGTGAAAACATTTTTGTTCCCCATTAGTTCAATGGCTAATAGAAATAAGAGGATTGTGAATATTGTTATGAGGCCCGCGTTCGGGAAAGGAGAGAGAAAGTGTGTGTGTGATGAGAGGAGTTACATAGGTTCTATTCTTATTCATTCTCAAGGAATTTGAGTTTGGGAGGAGGTGGGTTTTCGGCCTGTTTTGGAATCTGGTATTTTTACTGTGCACCTTAATAACTCTGTGATTCAGCCAAATAACACACTACCATTGCTGCTTTCTCGTTCATCCATGACAACTAAAGCCCAACAAGCATACCAACCAGAGCCCAACAAGAATACCCCAGAGCCCAAGCTCAAATTTGGGGGTGGAGATGGGAGGTGGGAATGAAGAAAAAGAAAAATTACATTTCATTAAAACTAGAATTCATGGACGATTAGTTAATCACTACCCTCTTTACAGATCAGTAATCTCCCAAGAAAATAACAAAAAAAACACATAAAGCCCGTTAATACGAGGCTCCAAGACCACCATTATATCTTACCTTCCTGGAACAAATCAAAATTTAGACCTAGCCCTGTTCCTTTTACAAAATACATCCTAACCATTTCACGGCAGCTGGTTTTTTCTTGCCCTGGTACCTTTCTCACTCTAAAAACACCACCAGCCATGGTTTTCTTGCAGCTGCTTCTGACTCTAGAACACCTGCTTCTCTGTCCAGAACACCACTCGCTATGAGAGGTTTCCTTAAAACCGGGGCTTTGGGTCCCTGATTACCTTGTTTTGGAATTTGGATGTAACCTGAACCTGTGCCGTTCATGCAATAGGCGGCACATATTGCAGGGCACAAACGGTAATAAGTGCGTCCCCTGATGCACAAAAGCGTGACCCAAACTAGTGATGAACCGTTCATTTCTACAAAACCATGAGTGCAAATTCTGCAGCATTCAATTTTGTGATTCATGAATGGTTGGAAATTCAATCATAAGTACTATCTTTTGTAATTGAAATCTTCTGGATTTCAACTTTATTCCAAAACCAGAGGAAAACTCTTTAATATGAGCAAATTAGTTCTATTGGAGAGGAAGATTATGTTTATAGCTGTAACAGTGACCAGCACTGAAGTTTCCATAATGCTTTTCCTTTAATTATCATTCCAATAACAACATAAAGAATAAACAGAATATAAACTCAGAAAATTACAAAAAAAGAATATAAATTCAGAAAAAAATTAATTCAGCAAGATATTAATAACTATTAAGAAACCATAAATAAAACAACAAATTTTAAAGATTTTAAAGCTTCAAATTCACAAATTTTCCTCCAAAAATCCCACTAAAGCTATGTAATAGCAAAAAAACATTATTGGAAAAGCTAGAAGCGCTATCAAGTATCAAACCTCACCTTTCGAAGTTTCAGTAGTTGAAACTGAGCAATGGATGACTCCCCCCTTCTTCGAAACTTCACGACTCCCATATTTCACAGCAAGATTAGGGCAACAGCTCTGCCCGCAAATGGATTTAGTGAGTCGCACGTTTGAGAGCTTTTTGCTAGAGAGACAATTGGGAGTTATGAGAACTGCTCGCGGTTGGAGAGTGAAAGAAGAGGAGAGAGAGTGAAACCGAGCTGCCATTTCCATTTACTCCACTGAACAAGCAAATGGATTTGGCGCGTTCAGGTTCAATACAGTGAAGAGAGAGAGAGAGAAAGGAAGTATTGTCGTGTGCATTTATACTTCTCTCGTCGTTGGTTTCGACCACGTAATGAAATCCGCAGGTGTACAAACGAGGAGTACTCATCTCTCGCGTGAACATAAAAGGTTCTAAACGGTTACACGGGTTGTTTCCGTGCTCTCACGGGAGCAAATTGTAGAAATAGCCTTACGAAGAAATCAGGTAGTTTGTGGATTTTTCAGTTGTTTTTATCAAAATCTTGTAAAACATCTTCTATTCACATAAGAACAATTTCT
>NW_006497610.1:2164978-2177103 GCF_000471905.2 Amborella trichopoda | reverse complement strand
ATAAGTCCTATTGGACATCCCATGCAATTATAATATTTTTTATTTAAAAAAAACATAAAATCATTATTTGAATATTCAAATCAATATAAAATCAATATCTTTATTTTTATAGATTCAAATTTGATAAATAAAATATCCAGAGATTTAGAAAAATTCAAATAACAATTATAAATATCACATATTATTAAAACAAAATTAAATACTATGATAGGAAAATGATCCATATGGTCTAGGAATAAATGTGCACTGTGGGGCACTCCACTTTCAACTATGGACTACAGACCACACAATTCATGCAGAGGATCGTTAGTGGGTCATCAAATTCTAGCCAATAGGCAAGGGGTCGCAGTCTTAATCTATGGATTTCAGGTTGCCCCTAGAGACGAAACCAAGGTCATCATGACCTGATGCAATCCATTGCTCGATGGTGCATACGGGTTATCTCTCGCACATGCACACATTCACCCTGAAAGGTGGTTCGCTTCCTCGAAGACAACTATCAATGTGCATGTTGTGTGATGGTACACGGATGAGACTTTGGCCCCATTTTTAAAGGCCTCCATCACATACAAGGGTCACACAGTCCTTCGACTCACGCTTTCAGCCATACTCCGATCTCATCAAGGGATGACCCATCTAGCTCTTTATCGATTTGTTTTTCTATGCCCAGGTAAAATCAGTTTTTCTCAACCAGACTGACCTAGCACGTTATACAGAGTCCAATATCAGCAAACATTGTTTGCTTAGTATGATGCATACAGGACCCCACTCCCACTGAATTCATGTTCCATTATATAATTCAATTACTAGCACTTATAAGGTTTTTAATAGCCACACACACCCAACATAAATTGCTCAACTGGGTGAGTCAAATAACACTAAGCAACGTATATCTCTTATCTTATATGGACCACACTTCCATTAGAGTACAAATCCACTATGATCATGAGTTTTTACATGTTCTGAAGGCCCTTGAAAAGACCAAAAACCCCAATTTGCTTGATTTGGGACTAAAGAATAAACAAATGTCTACGAACCTTTTCTCCCTCAAACTCATAAATTTGACTACAAAAGCAATGTAGATGTGTGATTTTTAATTTTTTTAAAGGAACGATCATGAAAAACGGACATCCCAGTGGTTCAAATTCAATGGTTTTTTTCAATTCATGACTGTAATGGTCAAGATTATAGACTTACAAATTGTGGATTTATCTCCAACTTGGATTTTAGAAGCCCAAACTCACAACAGCAGTGCATCCAATATAGACATGCATGTTTATAATTTTTTTTTATGCTTATCGACATGCCAAAGATGTGTTGCTCCCCTTTGATATTTAAACATGGAAAAAGTTCATATAAGGTTGCAACCTTACACATATAGAAGTGAAGTCGCATTAATTTACATTGTCTATTGTTTTGGACAGTATAATATTTGATTACACCTTAAAAGACGTGTTTATTTTTTTGTTTTGTCTTAAAAGACGTGTGAAATCTATAATATTCAATTAAAATGAATGTTGTAAAACATTATAACCTTACTTCTACATATAATGTCACCGCTTTATACAAACCGCACCCTTTAAACATTATTCTTTCTCCCTAAAGTAAACAATTTATATAAGATGTTGCAATGTTGCAATAATCTACACTGTCTATTTTATTGGGATTGTCTAGATTTGATGCTATCTTCAAAGAAGCGCCACTTTTTTATATTGTCACAGTTTCTATACTTTTTTATATTGTCACAGTTTCTACCAGTCATTTGCATAAATGAGTCCCCTCTTAAAAATCTATTTTTGATATAGATTTGGACCTAATTTTTAACGAATAAGTAATCTCTAATATGAAGAAAATGAATATATCAAAAAAATAAAATTTGTAAAAAATAATAATCGATAGTTTTATAAAGAAAATATTTAGACAATTGATTTTAACTTTTTTTTAGAGGGACCACCCATTTACATCCATCTTCGACATTGATGTTTTATGCCTTAGGGAATATAAATATAAAAGTGTGTCTCCCAACATATACAATAATTTTCTCGCTTTAAAAGATTTCAAATCTATGCCATCTACCTAAAATAGAAATAGGAGAAGGAGAACATGACAACCTTACTTCTACCTACAATTAAAGTTACGGCCTAATAAAAACCATACCCCTCTCTAGAATATTTCCAAATAAATTACCTATGCCATCTAGAAGCCAACCTCTCAGTTGTAGCATAGAGCATAAAAGGATGGAATTTCTATAAGGCGTAAGTTTTATAAAAACAAAATAAAGCCTTATCTCAAATCCTTGTTTAGAAAGCACTTTTGATAATAGAAAATCTCCATGATCGATCTAAAATCAATGATGAATCTAAAATCAATTTCCGATGCCAGCAATAAATTTTGAAACTCAAAAAATAATATCGAACTTGTGGATCCATGAACACTTATTTTTAGGGGTGAAATGGATGATCTAGATAATTTGTTATAATATAAATTATTTTTAGAGCTTAAAATATTAATTTCTTTTTTACAACTATAATGTTCAAGCTGAGATGATCCATTTAAAGATTTTCCAATGCTTGAATTATAATTTTCAATGGATTATGAGGTGAGGCTTTACTTAGTTTGATAGGGCCGAAGGCCTATCAAACCATTTTCCTTGTTAGCACGAAGTTTCTAATTGGAGATTTATTTTCAAATGTTGGGGCACCTATTTAGGAAGCAAAGTTTGAGGCCTTCTCTCCTTCTTGTTTCCTCTCTCTCCCTGTCAAACTCAGTGTGTTAATAATTCATACGAAGAAACTTCGGTTCTTGTGCTTTCAAGATGGATATTGAGATTCCATGGAATCTTACCACGAATTGGGAAGTTGCCCTAGGATCCCTTCACTCTTCACTTCGCATAGAGACAACGCCGCAAATCTCATATGAAACCTCAATTGATGAAGATCCTCTGGTTCTTGAGCCATCTCAAGAACCAGAGCCCTGTGAAGTCACGAGTAAGATGGTTTTCGACTCCCTTTCAGGTTTCATTTGATGTTTTGAAATGCGATGCTAGTTAATTTTAGGGGATGTTGCAATGAGTCTGTTTTTGTAGAGTTTGTGAAATTTGGAATTTTGTTTTGATGTATGATGATATGATCTGATTCATGATTTGGTGAATTCTGGTTCAGTTTAGGGTTTATTAGTGTGTAAATCAGTTCATAGTTCAAGACTTGCCTTTTGATTTTCAGTCTTTGATATTTTCAAAGTACGGTAACCTTTATTTTTAAAATTTCTGGCTATTTTACCATTTTCGGGGTTGCATTGGGTGCAATGGTCTGTTCTGGTTTGCTATAATCTCAAATTTCTTGATTCTAGTGCTACTTTAAAGATTTTCCTCGTAATATTAATTCCGGATAATTGTAATTAGAGTATGGGAATAATTTGATGTTCCTAAATTTCCTTTTTTGAGTTTTGAACTGGAGCTTTATGGTTTCTTTTAATGGAAAAGTAGTAAGCAAGATTAGTTTCCACTTTCATTAAGATCCCTTTAGTAATAATTTTCTCTATGGCTCTATAATCAAAGTTCTAGTAATTTATTTGCTTTCTTTATGAGGTTTAATTTGATCAACAGATTCTCTCCCTATGTTTCCATACAGTAACCCTCCAAAATCAAAACATTGTTTGCAAATATGGAAACTACGTCTTTATTGAACGTAGCTTATCTGAACTAGACATTATCTTGTTTCTGAATGATGGACAACTGAAATAGAGACTCGTATAAAAATATACATGCACCTGCTTCAGATGTTTTTTGAATAGGGAAACCAATAGTTTAGATTTTGAATAGATTGAACTCTCTATAATAGTGGAGAATGTGTTTGAAATTAATCTCAGGTTTTTGGATGATAACCGAAGTACAAACCAGTTGACTCGGTTTGGACTTTGAAATGAGGAATTCATGAGAAGGGGTTTGACATTTTTTAGTTTAAAGAAGCATTTACATGAAGGATCTTTGTTGACTTGGGTATTACTTAGGCATATTGCTTTATCAGAAACGAAGGCCACCCATGTCTGGAATTTATGAAGAATTTATTCAGCAAAATCGATGCACAGAAAATTTGGTGATCCATTGTAATTCTTTGTTCCCACCCCATATGAAATGGAAGGAGGAGGTTCCTGTTAGTAGCTTCTATTTTATTTTTCCTTTTTGGTACTTAGTCACTTAACCAATCAAGCCCAAGCCCATTTCCTTTTCACTTGCTTCTTTTATCTTTGATAAAATAGTTCTACTGATCATCTACAGCACAAAGATTCTTGGTTTTCTGCCTTTTCTGTTTTCTGTAACATGCAAAAGAAACCTGAGGCCACCTCTTTCTTTATTGCAATTTTATACAAAATATGGACAGGAAGTCTTGTTCCAATGGCAACTCCTTAACTAATCCCTGTTCAGGATGTCTTGCTCTGTTTTCAACTTCTCACGTAATCCTGTAGAAAAATATGAAGAATACAAAATGTAGCATTAGAAGAAAGATGATGGAAACTGCAGTTGGAGGATAAAACAGAGGATCTCCCTATGAGCTTAGCTGAATCAAGTTCTTGAATAACAATGAGAGGATAGAAGGGATCGTGGATAGACATTGTGGGGGAGGAAGAGAAAAAAGAAAAAAGGGGGAGGAATCAAATTCTAACAGATCGGCAGACATGGTATTATGTAAGAGAATAAGATAGCCATGCGAAGCCTTCCTTTTAGGATTGACGATTTATTAGTCATTGTGGTTTATGCTTATGTCAGCATTTCATGATAGTCTATGGAAATATTTATTATCATTGTTTGACAACAAATGACTCAATGAGTGAACTTTTGTACATCAGTAGCATTTAATCTTGCACATGCAAGTCTTCAGTCTTAAATTCTTTATGAGAACTCTTAGTTGTATAAAATTCATTGAGTAAAATTTTACACAAGCTTTGGATAAGTCTTTCGGTTTCCATTTATAACCCTCCTACCTGGTGTATGGTTCAAACAGATAAAGTAGGTGGTCCATAAAGGTGTTCTTTATGTACAATGAATTGGGCCTCAATGGAATAGCATTTAATACTAGCTATTGGCAACTATGTAGATTTTCTGCTTTCAATGATTCTGGTGTGCCGAAAAACGCTGAACACATTATGCACATCTATTTTCTGTAATTTGTGCTTTGGCTAGTTCCTGCTCTCGAACTTTTCTTAACTGGTCACTGTAACAAGAACATTGGCTTTGGTAGCTGTTGTCATTGTGAAATCTGAGCTTTCAGTGGCATCAGGAGGGGATTAGGGCATTCATGTTGCTTCATAGATCACCTTGCCTTTATCTTATTACTTTGGGAATCGCATACCATATAGCAAGGATCATGTCACCAAGTCACATGCTAATATGTACAATATTAGTGAGTAACCATAGATGCATATGCCTTTCTATATGTACCTATTTCTCTGCCCTTATTCGTTTGGTTGAATGAATTGAACTTCCATATTCAAACTAATTGACAAAATCATGGCAACTGAATCTTACATCAGCTCTACACAACCACGATGAATACCATCGTCAGCATGCTCATTATTATTGAAAGCTGAATTGCTTGTCTACTAGCCTTGCTGCCCCTTATCCTGAATATTGATCCTTAATAATTTACTAATATCTGAGGAACTTCACGATTGCTTGTTATTGCTGAATGCTGGTTATGTTCAACAGAAAAAATCTAATTTGTTTTTTTTTTCATGCATATGTACTTTAACAAACTGCAGTCAGTTTCAAGCAAAGGCATGTCATAGAACGTGTCTATGTCTGCAGTACTGCTCGGGTATATGAAATATATTATGGAACTGATCAAAACAATGTAAATGAGTATCTTTGTACTGTTCGATGTGGAGTTGTGTCTAGAGAAAAGGAATCAGTTCAACCAATCGAAGGTCGGTCATCTTCTGATTGCTCTAAATTTTCAACAGAATTTATGGAATCACCCATAGAGCCAACTAAGAATGACATCCAAAGTGCCGACGAAGATAGCTGGGTTGAAGTGAAGGTTCGTGATTCTATTGTTCTGGAAGAAGTTGCTAGTTCTGGGTCTAAGAAATCAGGTGAGAAAGGGTGCAAAAGTGAGCTCATCTTCTATGAGGCAGCAGCAGAGATTTCAGATGCAGAGCCATGCATGTGTCTCAAACTTCGATTGCTCTCACTTCAGGATAAGGCATCTGTTTGTATAGAAGATATATCTGTTACTGCAGAGCCTGTCCAAACGATAGAGGCAGAAAGTCCTCCGCGACAAATGGAAAGCTCAGCAGGGTCACTATTGGCAATGCTTGTTCCAAGCCTTCTGCAACTAAGGGGAACTGGATTCACTCGAATGCAAAGTAAACCATTTTCTGATGTCAGAGGAAGGCAGGAATTCCCAGAAAGTCCATCAAGAGCAACAGAGTCCATTGCTCCTTTAAGGAAAATGGCAAATGGGACATCTTCAACACAACCAGAAGCTCAAGAGGAGAGACATAAGGAACAAGCAGGAAATCAACATGGCAGGATAGGGCCAGAACTTGGTGAGCAAATAACATTAATTTATGATACAATCACACATAAGGAGCAAGCAGATGATGAAAACGTACACAGGGGATCAGAAGCTGGTCGACAAGTACCACTTAAAGAGATATCAGAGACACCAAATGCAAGAGAGATCAATGCTGATGGAACTGTACAATGTGAAAGATTATCTGATCGCTCATATTTTGAGCATGCATTGGAGCAGCTGTCTCAACGAGTGGACAAGATCGAGGCTTTCTGTTCAAGGGTCGAGGAAAGCATGTGGAAGCCACTTGGCATCATGGAAACAAGGCTTCAACAAATTGAACAGAAGCTTGAAGACCTAAGTTTGGCTCATCAATCTTCTTTATTACACTCGAACCCAGGCACTGCAGCCCACGAAGCTTCTAGCTCTGCCTCCAATTCAGATTCTCCTTCAGTTTCTGGGAATCCCAATCACATCAACAATGGGATAAGCCCCATAAATCAAAGCTTTTACAATGGTGATGACCATGATGTTAGCCATGTTGATAATGTCAATGGTGTTGTTGATATTGGTGTTAGGAGTAGTGATGGTGTTGATGGTGCTGATGGTTTTGATGTTCATGCTAGTGTTGGTTCCAGTGATGGTAATGGTACTTGTAAGGAATTGGTACAACAAGATGCTGTTGATGTGTCTGATGAAATTGTATTGAAACCCCGTTTCTCTATTGATGATGCATTGGTTTCTGCTTTGACTGCATTTTCTGCATCAGCTTGTGCCTCTACTGAGATTTGCAGTGAAGAACTCGATAAGCCTACATTGAACTGCTGTGATGATAGGGTAGAAAATGAAAATCCTGGCACAACCGATTCCTGCGATAGCATTCAACATCAAGAGCAAGAGGATCATTGTGTGGGTTGCTATGAATACAATGGATTGGGTTCTGATTCAACTTCAGTCCAGTATGTTAGTCAGGGGAGTATGGTTTCTTCTCCCTGCAATTCACCTTCCCATAATGGTCAAGACCGAAACCTGAGTCAAGAACAGTGGCCTGATGAAGTTGATATAGATATGGCTTGTACTGTAGATGTCCCGGGTTGCAACAGCAGTGAAATAAATGATCTGAATTACCCACATGGTCTGATTATTAATGAACCTGCCCCTAGTTTCTCTCTCTTGGATGTGGAATTCACTTCAAGCAAGGATTTCCAAGGAGGGATTTCACTAGAAGCTCTTCTAGGTGATTTTTCTGTGAATGAAGGAGAGCCCAAAAGGGATTTTCAAGGAAGGCTGCCACTTGAAGCTCTTCAAGATGAACGTCCTGCAAGTGAGTTTAACAAAGCAGCTATTATTCAGGAAGTTGACCTGTTCTATTTGGAGGGTGAAGTACAGAATGATGATCGAGTGGACAAGCTGTTCTTTACAGAGGATCAAGAGCTGAAAGATGTCAAAATAAGCAATCTGTTCTTCATAGAGGATGAAGGGCTACAGGATCCTAGCGTATTCAGCGTGATATCCCAGGCCAGTGGATTGAATGTGGATCAAGCCATTGTTGCCGAAACTTTTACGAGCCTTATATAGCAATGTGAAGTGGAGAAAACAATATGGGGTAAACCCTGGCTATTTGTCTTTGCAGTTATTCCTACTTTCTTATATGTAAATATTCTTTATGCACAATCCCATAATGAATGAGCTTTGAGGTGATGGTATGCATATAAAGGCATATGATCTTTCTGGAACTCTACCACTCCACATTTCAGGATTCAATTTCTTAGTCACTGTAGATTAGAACAGACAAAAAATTTCCATTCCACCTAAACTGTCATATCGCCATTTACAGTTTTACATTACAGAATACACAGCAACAGTTGTACAAGGACTTTCATCTATATATGAATGAGGATTTCTCCTTTATCTTCTTTGGAGTAGATTGTCAAACTCACCAGTGCACATGCCATTTCTGTGAAATTAATATAATTATGATGCAGATTAATTTCTTGTAAAAACTACATAAAAGAGGTTAAGTATCATTTAAAGGGTTAAGACCTCTAACAAAATCATTAAAGGGGTCAAAAGATTCCAATTAACATTAGACGGTTTACTTGTTAAATTTTCATTTTACTCAGGTATCTCTTTAAATAAAATTTTCAAAAATACCCTAATCAACTTTGTTCAAGGTTGGGAAGATTAAACAACCAAGAACATTTTAGTAATTTGACCTACCTAGAACAAGCATGGTACCCTTGTCCTTTGATTGGTGCCTCTTGGGTGGATCAAATTACCAAAATGTCCTTGTTGGTTTAGGATCTTACCTTGGAAAGGGGTAATTTGGGTATTTTAAAAATATTTTTTGGGACGTACATGAGTGAAATGAAAATTAAAAAAAACCAATCCTCTAGTATTAATTGGGATGTTTTGACTCCCTTAGTGACTTTGTATGTGGTTTTGACCCCCTAAATGATTTTGTGTGAGAGAGAGAGAGAGTTACTCAAGTTTACCCTCATTGACGTTCTAATCTTGGGGAGATGGCCAAAATTCTTGGCTAGCATATGGCAGCATGGGATTTCCACGATGGTCGGTTCCCCAAGAAAAAGAGGGTTACTAATTTTATTAACCAGCTTGCGACTGTGGCTTGTACAGTACATTGACTATTCCTGTGACTTGCGTAATTGTTATTAAGTGATCATCATTATCCAAGCTTTATCCCTATTATTTGGGGTTAACTATATGATTTATGTTCCTCTATTCTTTTGTATTATGGATCATACCTTCAATAAGATCAAGAGTTACCATATATTTTCTCACTACTTTTATCTATGACTTTTGAAAAAGGCTTTCCCCTTGCCCTTTTAGAGCCTTCCATTTGAATTAAACTTGCTAATTGGTGTTGTATTAGGTCTACATTGCACACAGTCCACTTAAGTCTACTTTTCCTCATCTTATTGCCTATTGAAGCTACATCTAAGTTTGCTCATATGTATTTATTTCGAATTCTATTTTTTCTTGTCTTACCACTCTTCCATCTCAATATCATCATCTCAGCTACGTTCATCCTATGGTTATGTTGTTTCTCGACAGCTCAACATTCTGTCTTGTAAAATATGGTCGGTCTTACAGTCGTCTTATAGAAATGACCTCTGCCCTCATTTATATCAAAGGTTCCTCCAAACATTGTGTTTTCATAGTGTTCGTTATTTAACAATTTTTTAAAATAAATTGTCAACCTTTCATTGACTTCGTCATCTTTCACTTGATCCCTACACTTCCTCTTTCTCATTTTTGTTAGTTTGAAGATATCTTTTTCACATTCTCTTGTCCCTAGTTTATTGTATAGATTATCATATGCTTTAAGTTTTAGCCTTGCTATTTTCTTATTGTGTTTTATAGCATTTTTATATTCTTCTGAGTTTTCATCATTTTTCTTATATTGTGAACCTTTACAACATGACCTCCTCACACTACCATCAGGTTTTTTTGGCGAATTTTGTTTTCCTCTAGTTTTTTCTAGAATTTCGTTTGTCACTTTTTTAATGCAATTGACTATCTCATTTCACAACATTGACTTCGTGCTCATAATTCTGTTTTCCTTCTTTTTACCAATTTATCCTTAAATACGTCTATGTTATATTTTTTTAAATTCCACTACCTAGTTTTTGGACACCTATTAGTTTTATTCTTACTCTTCATCTCTTTAAGTATATGTCCATAACCATGAGATTATGTTGCATGGTCAAACTTTCTCCTGGGATAACCTCGTAGTCTTTACATGATGGTCTATTTATCTTATTGACTAGAAAGAAGTCTATCGAGCTTTTTTATGATTAAGGCTTAATGAAGTGTGTGATGGGCAAGAGGCTAAGTTGTATGCATCTTATTTGAACTATCACTCCTGAAATGTCTGGTTTAACTTGATTCTATTTCTTTAAAGACTTTTTTTAAGGGAAACCAATGCTCTACTTCATAATTGACACATGATAGAGCCCAATCATTCGGCATAATGATTGTCTTGTAAAATGTAAAGCTCAATTATAAACACCATATGTAGCTGTGGAGAATAACACTTTTCCTGTCTCAAGAATAACACTTTTCCTGTCTCGATACTTCAATACAAATGGGTCGAAAGCCAAGATGTGAGCTGTACAAATCTACTTATCATGTTGCCTATAAAAGCACCATGGATGATGTGCCAGACTTAACACTAATTATTTGTATGGTACAAGCATAAGGGGAAATAATCATCTTTAATCATCTCTCTTTTTTGTTTTGTCATAATGTCTTGCTGGATCTCAAATGCGTGATGGGCCTCCTGTAACAATTTACCATTTCCGTGATCCATCCAAAATTTTCCGTGATCTATCCAAGATTGGAAAGCGCCAGTCCTAATAGACACAAGTTCAATTAGAATCAGGGTTTGAAAACTCGTCGAGTCGAGTCGAGCCGGACTCGTTCGGTTCGATTTGGGAATTGTCTGCAACCGAGCAGGTTTCACAAAAAATCCGGGAATCGCCCGTGTCCAGAGAGAACCGGGCTATTCCCAATAGTGAATCGCGAGTCTCATCGAAAAAACCTGGGCATTCTAGTAATTTTTGGGTTTACACGTGGCCGCCTCACAGGAGCAATACGCGGCACTTATAAATCCTCCACACATGGTAACTCACCTCACATGTATGCCCCCTCGCTTTTCTACCCGCACAATGCAACATCTATTACACAGGAATTTATAGAGAACAAAACACGCTCATCCATCGACGTGGGATAATACCCACAAAAAATCATTAAAGCAAGAAGATTGAATATAAATTATTATAGAAGCTAATAAAATCACATTAGGCGACGTGGCGGTGTTGGTTGACATCTTCGATTTTTCGGTGGATGTCTAGAGTTTGAACCCTTTAGCGCGCGTTCTCGTTTATATTTTTGTTATAAACAAAAGCAGAAAATACTGTTGTAAAAAAATAAAAAAAATAAAAAATAAAAGGCTATTCAAGATCAAGATAAAAAAGATAATACAACATTTTTTTATTTTTCTTGTAAAAAAAATACAAAGTAATATAACAAGTATTTATTACAAAAAAATAAAACAAAAAGCATAAAAACAAAAAGTGTACTTTAGCAGCATCATTCTTTTATTTTTCTTGTAAAAAAAAAAAAAAGTAATACAACAAGCAAAAAAAAATGTAGTACAACATCTTCTTCTTTTGTAAAAAAAAAAAAAAAAAAAGAATAATCAGCAAGTATCATATTTTTCTTGTAAAAAAAAAAAAAAGAATAACACAATAAGTATTTCTTGTCAAAAAAATAAAAAGTATTTCTTAATACAACCTAAGAATAAATGGTCTAATTATATTTTTTATTTTTATAACATGATGGTCTCTAACATAAATTTAGCAATATTAATTTAAAGATAGGATTCATACAATGAGGCCATTTGAAATCTCTCTCTTTCTATTAACAATCTCTTCCACTAATTTATTCTAGAAACCTAAAAAATTAAAGAAAATTGGTACTCATTCTAATAATTTCTACATTGATAACCAAATCTTTTATTTTATTTTTTAATTTTTGTATTATAAATCATGTAGTGTACTATTTTTCTTACAGTTGTCAATAATACAA
>NW_006497610.1:2119633-2135546 GCF_000471905.2 Amborella trichopoda | reverse complement strand
CTCTCTCTCTCTCTCTCTCTCTCTCTCTCTCTCTCTCTCTCTCTCTCTCTCTCTCTCTCCACGGCTTTATTACCATGAAAAAACCAACACTCAGAATCATCAAAACAGATTTCAGGAAAAACAATTGGGGAAGTGAAAACTGTTGCAGATATGCATGAAAGGAAGTCAGAAATGGCCAAACGTGCTGATGCTTTCATTGCTCTTCCAGGTCCATTCCCCTCCCCCACACACCAATAATAATAAATAATAAAAAATTAGATTTCATGCAGTTTTTATTTCTTACATAATTCGTCATTTCCATTAACATCAAAAGTTGCAGGTGGTTATGGTACAATGGAGGAGCTTCTGGAGATGATAACATGGTCTCAGCTTGGGATTCATGATAAGCCTGTAATATATGCTATTTTCAATTGCTCCCACGAGTTATCATTCAAATACTCATGTTTTATCATTTATCTCCTCTCTCTCTCTCTATCTATCTTTTTAATGCTGATTTTTAGCATTTTATCTTCGCTCTCTAACTTATAATCTCTCTCTATTTGTTTTTTGATATGTGGATTTTGGATATGATTTTTAGGTTGGGTTGCTAAATGTGGATGGATATTACGATAATTTGTTGGCATTGTTCGACAAGGGAGTGGAGGAAGGGTTCATAAACGCTCCCGCAAGGCACATTGTTGTTTCTGCACAGACCGCAGCAGACCTACTCATTAAAATGGAGGTTCTTCTTTTGCTCTCTCTCTCTAAAGTCCCTTTGTTGGTGTCACTGAATAAGGAAACAGCATGAAAAACGATCTCTCTCTCTCTCTCTCTCTCTTGTGTTGTGAGAATTACAAAGGCCATGAACATGTGGCATTTCTCTCTCTTCAAGAACACATTGGGAGATTGTTGTCAATGAATGAGGAAACACAGAGCGATCTCTCGCTCTCTGCAAGTTCTAGAGCCCATATGTGGCCAATCTCTATCTCCTTTTCTCTCTCTTGTGATGATGGGTAGGTTGCCATTGAACGAGGGAACAGAGCAGTAGAAAGAAGGGGGGGACAAGTCTACATCTCTTTTTCTCTTGAATCTTTTTTTGGGTTTTTCTTCTATTTGTTTGATTGGTGTTTCTGATTTATTTATCCCTTTTTACTTGTTTTTGTGGGTCAGGAATATACACCACTCCATGACAGAGTTGCACCCAGACAAAGCTGGGAAGTTGACCGATTATCACTTCCACACAACCTCAAACCCTCTTCCCACTTGACCACCCATTTCTGATTTCAAGTCAGAATGAATACATACAACAACTAATCTCTCTCCTCTCTTCCCCTTCTATGTTTCTCTCTCCCCCTTTTGTCCCCTCTCTCTCTCTCTCTCTCTCTTCCTCCCCTATGTTTCTCTCTCTCTCTTTTCTCACTCCTCTGACATAAGCCTACAGAACCAGTTGTTTGATAGGCATGTTCTTTGTATCAAACATTTATACGTCTATGTTTCTCTCTCTCTTCCCCCTCTATGTTTCTCTCTCCCCCTTTGTCCCTCTCTCTCTCTCTTCCTCCCCTATGTTTCTCTCTCTCATTTCTCACTCCTCAGACATAAGCCTACAGAACCAGTTGTTTGATGGGCATGTTCTTTGTATCAAACATTTATGCTCTCTCTCTCTTTCTCTCTCTAGATAGAGAGGGAGAGAGAGGTCCTCAGTCTGAGGTACGCCTGCCAAGCAGTTGTTTGCTGGCAATTGTATTATACATTTATGCATGTACAATTTGGACTTTTGAGAGAGAGGCGAAAGGTTGGGAATGAAAGGATGAGAAAATTCTGGTATTTCTTTATTTATTTTATGATGAAAACATGGGTGGGTTTCTTTTATAGAAAATGTTTAGGAGTAAGTGTTACCTCAAAACTCACCAAAAATAGCAGTTTCGATGATGGATTTGTAAAACCTCCAAATCCACATCTCGCCTTGATGATTATGATTATAAAAAACAAAAAAACTATTTTAACCCCTAAAGTTAGCGGTCAATTGTAATGCATTATGTAAAAGGCGCGGTTTGTATAGAGCCTAAGCTCTAAACAAGCAAATAGCCTACCTTCAAATAGGCTTAAGAAATGTGGTTTCAATATTTAAAATTTTTGTGATAGCTTTAAAATGTATTTTTATTTTTATTTACAAAGTTTAAAACTTCAAAAATAGTATAGATCGGCAGATCTATAAAAACTTAAAAATCTTGAAAATTGATGATCCAAAAATACATTATAAAATACACTATTTTCAAAACTTGAAATCCATTTTTTTTTCTCTTGTCCATATATCTCAATGTCGAGATGATCAATTTGAGGATATTTGAGCATCAAAACAACCTCTTTTAGTGAAATTTTTGAGGTATGCTCTTATTTGATTGTTTAGAGCCTCGGCTCGATATAAACTTTTCCCTTACGTAAAATGTCTGTTTCGCCTTAAAAATAAGTATTCACAAATCTGCAGGATCTATACTATTTGTTGAGCTTCAAATTACATAGTTGATAGTAGAAATTGATTTTAGAGCCATTATAGAGATTTTCAATGCCCAAAGTGTTGTCTGGATGATGATTCAACTGTAGGCTTTACTTTGTTTTCATCAGGAATAGGCTCTATAGAAATTACAGCCTTCTTTCATTTATTTGGAGTTTTACTTGTGTTTATAGCACAGTTCGAAAAACCAAATCGGCCAAGGGCCGGTATTGAGTAACCAATAAACCGGCCTAATCGGGCAGTCCCGGCAAGTAAAAAATGTGTTAAAAATTAAAAAAAATACCAAAAAAAATGAAAAGTTAATTTAAAATTATGATTAAACAAATCACATATAAATGAAATTGAAAATTAGTGAAAAAATAGATTTAAAAAAATCAATTTGTGCCGGGGGGTATTTTTTGAAATTTTTCAAAAAGAGGAAAAAGTAAAATTAATTATTAATGGCCAAAACACTTTCCAATCTTCGCCTAAATAATGCAAAATAAGCACATTACAAACAAATCTCTTATTTTTTGTGATTTTATATAAATTTTTTAATTTTTTAAAAAATACCCTGACAGATCATCAAAACTGGCCAAAACCAAAACCAACCAGTGACCAGTTCCGATCTAACCGAGCGGTTTCGATTTGAACCGCCCGATTTTGTGAACATTGGTTTATAGTAAGGATGGGGTTAGCATGCAGCCAACCTGCATATTGTAGAAATATTGGCTTGGCAATAAATACATTTTAAAAATATAATTTGATCCTAATTTTTATAGAATATATAATCTTTAACATGGAGATCATGAATATGAAAAAAAAAAATTTGAAAACTAGAAATAATAATTATATTAAAAAAACATATGGATTGTTAGTTACAATTATTTTTAGATAGACCACCTATGATGCTTTACATCTTTGGACTGCATATTGTAGAAATACGGTTCAGCCCGCATGAAACAATTGTTCTTATAGAATATGGTAAACAAACCGCTCATCCACCATCAATCTTCATAATCCGATGGTCAAGATGAACTAAGATTCTACTAGCCAGACTATTGTGTACTCTGAAGCGGTACATCAGCTCAGCTCCACCTTCCTTTGATGAGGACGGATGGTGGATGGCAAATATATATACCATATAGTATCATTTTTTAGCTAAAAACAGATACTATATGGTACACAGAACATATAGTATTATTTGCTTATATGGTACACAGAACATATAGTATTATTTGCTAAAATGCACACCAGATACAATAGTTCAATTTCTACCCATTTATGGATATAGTGGATGTGTACATGGCTATTATCTTTATTTGGATAAGGAAATTTATTAAATTGCGCCCTAGAGATTAACTATTAATGTCGAAAATTTTGCTCATTTTCTTATTTAATTTCTAAATACATGTCAAAATACACATGATCTTGAGGTACTCATTTCTTTTTATTTAATTTCAAAAGGCCACTCAAAATACGCATCATCTCGAGGCTAATAGTTGAACATGTGTAAAACGTTAAATAATTGATAGACTAGGTTATTTTGATAAATTTTCTTTTTAGACAAATATACAATCAAATTATTTACCTTTATTATAATAAACTGAAATCGCCCTAAGCCATTAGCGGTAGATTTGATGGCTAGGGATATGGTATTGACCAAGTTCAAAGTCCAATAATTTGTTCTTAAACTTTGTGATATACTTTTAACCTCCTAATTTTAGAACCGACAGCTATGAGCAATTGTGACTATCTTGTATCGTAGGTAAATAGCCTTATAGTATACAATTCTATCTTCTTCTTCTTTTTTTATTTCATACCCTTTATTGATTTTTTTAAACTTGAAAAAACTTTATAGGAAGATTAGACTTTTTATTCTCTTTCATATTTTTTGTTTCTTTCAAGATTTTTGCTATTTTAAGTTTATTTTCCAATATGTGGATGGGGAGTATTGCCCTCTCTTGCTATATTAATTGGCCTTTTTGAAGTGGGAATTGTCAATAGATGTGACGCCTCTATTGCCTCTTACAATCTCACTTTTAGAATTATCAAAATGTCCTTTATACCTTAGAAATTAGAAAAATTTAGAAAGGCCGATGACATCATAGGATACGGAAACTGTATATCCTGTCCCAAGGAACGTTGACCGTCCAATTGGTGTGGTTGGCCGGTAGAGATCACATTAAGAATTGCATTGATCATTCCAACTTGTGTGCACATGCTCTATTATATGTATATACCCATAAAAGAGCCACTATACATAGAAGGCACGTATTCTATTCGGGACCCGATTGTATAGAGCCTAAGCTCTAAACAATCAAATTAGCGCCTACCTTCAAATAGTATCGAGAAATGTGATTTCAAATTTCAATACTAGAAATCTTTATCATAGCCTTAAAATATTTTTTCATCTTTATTTACAAAGTTTAAAGCTTCAAAAATAGTATAGATTGATAGATCTATGAAAACTTGAAAATTGACGGTCCAAAAATGCATTACAAAATACCCTATTTTCAGAACTTGAAATCCATTTTTTTCTCATGTCCATACATCTTGATGTCGAGATGATTAATTTGATGATATTTGGGCATAAAAAAACCTCTTCTAGTGAAATTTTTGAGATAGGCTCTAATTTGATTATTTAGAGCCTCCGCTCTATATAAACATTTTCCCTATTCTAAATGGTTACATGGTTCGAGTAATCGGTGACCTCATTGTAATAATTGTGAATGGTCTCATAGTATCTAATACCTATTTTAAATAAGGGATTGTATATTATGAGATAATTTATTTTTTGGACAAGAAGGTTACAATCACTTTTAGCTATTAGATATGAAATTCAATAAAAAAAAATGTGTCATAACATTTGAAAATTTTTGTTTTGAATTTTATTTTATTTTTGGTTGAGTTAGCGGGGAGATGGCTCTTTTCCTATTTTATTTCGGACTTTGTGTCTAAACAATGACACATCCTAAACTACCCGATTTTAAATTTAATGGTCATTGATACTTGTGGTCTTCTTATACCAAAAATAAATTGTCTCATTATATACATTTCTTTTAAATAAAGCTTAGCTAAAATATATTATACTTCCACAGGAGTAAACTTTCTATTTACTCCCTAGGGTAAAACCCCATCTAGAATCAATTTTAAAACCCAAAATTTTGGGGATGTAACCTCGTTAACTTAGGGATTAACCTCAACTAATTACACCTTCTATGCAAGATCAAGAATGCATAGAGAACGTCCAATTTTTAGAAGTTGAAATTCAAGTGTTACAAAACTAAAAATTTAGTTTTCTTCTTTTGAAAATAATCATCTAACAATTGTTGGATGGTTCCCTAAATTACAGATTAAAAAATCCTCTCAAATAGGTCTTCGAACCAAGGGAGTAGATGTACACTATGCTCCCACGGGAGCATGGTCTAGCTTGACAATAATCAAGTTGCCAAACTGGCCAAAGTTATGGTTTCCTTTATCTAATTAATTTTTTCCTTTACTATTTTTCCCAGGACCCTTAAGTACCATACAATGGGGAAGCAAATTTTTTTTTCTTTTGTACTTTTTAACGTACTTTTTCTTACCCAAACCATATAAGTGAAACTCTAAAATTGAAAAATATTCGTAGCAAAAAGGACTTAGCCTCTCTATTGATGTCTTTTTCCCTAAATTAGGAGCAGAGAAATAGCATGAGCATTTCTACGACTTTACGGTTTGAGCACAAAACTAATGTGCGAAGAATAAATGATATCGAAGATGTTGAATCATGTGCATTTACAAATTTTCACCACCGGTCCAGATTTCGAGGATGGAAATTCTTCTTTTATGAAAATACGTGCAAAAAAAACTCTTTCGTACGGTGACGTGTGGGGGTATTTTCATACTAATTGGTTTTGGGCATTTTTTCACCTCTGATTGGCAGCCAATTAATGTAAAAATACCGTCACACTTAATCACATGAAGAAGTTTTTTCACATAAAAATTCTTAATTCAAGAGCGAAACGACCAAACCCATCAGATCTTATTTGGATCAGTGATCTTTGCAACATTGATTTGAACTAAAGTGGTTTGTGTAACGACCCTGCCCCCTGGCCCCATACCGTACATACCGGAGATCGATAGAGTACGGGACCGCGACATGAGGTGGTGAACGCTATTCAATTGGGAATGGCTCAACACATATAACAGGTGGAATCAAGAGCAAACCACGAAATAAAACTATAATCCATTCATCAAACATATAGAAATTCAAAAAGCAAGGTCATTTTTATTAACAATCATGCTCCAAAATTCCTTTACAAGCAATTTAATGCACTAATGGCCTGCAAGGTACAAGGTAAACAATAACCAAACAGTGGCGCAATGACCAAACACCTACTATAGCAAGCTTTTGAAAATCCCTTCTTCAAACTGCAAGCTTCGAGCACCCCAATACTCGTACAGTTGCCCTCTCACTTGGGCCAGAACTATCACTCTACAAGAATGAAAATGAGGGGAATGAGCTAACAGCCTAGTAAGTAGATCTACACCATTGCATTCCAGTTTATAAACGATAACAGTTAGTAACATTGTTCACCATTTACACAAGTATGACGCAAAATTCCATTATTCATGCCCTCCAGTACTTTAACCGTATAAGAATAAATACAGTTCAATTATCATAAATATGCAATGCATAAGTCATCAATCATTTCATCTTTAGCAGAACAGTAAGGTTAGCAGTTCACAATTTCACACAATAGAAGCAAGAAGAGCCTACTCCTAAAGTAAAAGTTCCATTAATCAGGCCAAGCCAATCCTGTAACTTGGAACCTCTACCCTCGTTCAGGAGGGAAGACAATGACAAACGGTTGTCTCCCTTCGTAGTGTCCTCACACACACACACACATCCTTAGCGTGCTTTGGGGTATTTGATAGGCAGTGACCTTTCAAGACATGACCATCTCTTTATGTTCTTCTGGCGATTGGGCGTTACACTACCATTCGGTGTCCCAATGCGTATTGCTCATAACATTTGGGGGGAGCGACCCATCCTGTTATCCAGTTTCACCTCCTGCCAGTCCTATCTTTAGGGTCAAGGTACATTCAACAATTGCCGGCATAACAATATCTCAATGTCACAGTATAAAATAGTATCACAATACCCACTACTAATGGGTGGCCCATTACATAGTTGTCAGTATCAGTATCAGTTTCACAGTAATAGTATAAGAGTACCTACTACCAATGGGTGACCCATTGCGTAGTGGTCAGTATCAATATCAGTATCATGGTATCAGTATCACTGTATCACATTATCACAGTATCGCATTTTCTACAATTTTAGACAGTAACGTCATGTCATAAACAGAGACGTAACTTCCAATCAAATCAGAATTTAGAGACAGTTCTAATACTAATTTTATAATAGACATGCATATCTTTTTGACACAGTGACATATCCTACATAAAAATGTTATAACTTTCAATCCGTGAGGCATTTCATGATGGTTTCAAAAGCAAAATTCAAGAGAAAACATTTGTCTTCTTAACAGAGGTGATTTGAAAGCATTTAGATTTCATTTAGCTATTCAAAAATATATAACAACAGAAGTAATAGTTCTGAAATTTGGTTAAAGTCTGGCAACAATAACATATGCTCACAATTTCATGCATAACTTTCAATTTAAGAGGAATTTCGAAATACTTTCAACATGCAACTTTAAGCTTACTAAGAAATCTTTCAAATGACATAGTTTGAGGGCAATTAGACTTCATTTGATTAATAAAAACCCATGGCAACAGTAGTGACAATGATGAAACATAGTGCAGTCTATAAACAGTGGCATGTTTGCACATATTAGGGCATAACTTCTCATTCATAAAGAATCTTAACTTGGTTTAAACATGAATATTGTAGTAGACTCATATATCTTTCTAATGGCAGTGATTTGAGGTCATCTAAGCCTCATTTGACTATTCAAATACTTAGTAGAAAAACATTAATGTGTCTGAAAATTTCATAGTGGTACATGACGTGAGACTCATATATCTTTCTAATGGCAGTGATTTGAGGTCATCTAAGCCTCATTTGACTATTCAAATACTTAGTAGAAAAACATTAATGTGTCTGAAAATTTCATAGTGGTACATGACGTGCTTCATAAAGATGCTTCATACCTTTCAATTCACAGTGGACAATGTCACAAAATCTGTTCCATCTTGATTTAGACATATATAGACACTTTTCTACATATTTTTGTGAGCAATAGATTCATTTTTAATACTAAGATTCATCATGAAATGAGGCATTAAAACTGTAAAAACAATGTACATACCGTCACTTCCTACTTCCAATTCACTCTTATCATTCCTTTCTAGTTTCATACTTCAACAAAATTATGGGAGCAATGGTGATTAGATCCACTTATCTGGTTCAATAGTGCGTTTTTCCAACAAAACTCCTTCTTACAGTCCCCTTATCTACCTTCTAATAGTGGGGTAATAGTGAGCTCAAGGTGAAAGGCTCTAAGTGTGCTCTAGAAAGGGTGTGTGGGAAGATGAATGGTGTGAGAGAGAGAGGGCTTAAGTACTCTACTGGCTGGGGCGACAGTTTCAAGGTGGACAAGTGGTAAGTGTCACATATGCACAAGGACAAGTGGCGTGTGTAGCATCGTGCATCTGGCAGGTGGCAGTATAATTCATGTACGGCGATATACTCTAACATGCATGGCGTTGCACGCTTGGCAGTGACACGCAAGGTGTTGCACGCACGGCGGTACTCCATTTGTTCCATCTTACTGCCGTACATGAAATTTTCTTCTTCTTCTTACACTCACGTTGCTGCATCTCTCCCTTTCATGTGTGGCAGTGCTTTCTCTCTCTCCTCTTTCATGCGCAACGTTACCCCCACTTGGCACAGGTTTTTCTCTCTCTCCTCTTTCATACACAGTGTTACCCTTCGCGGTGCTGCTCTTTCTCTCTCTTCACGCCAGCGTTATCCTTCTCTCTTCACAAACGACGTTACCCCTCTCTTTTCACATATTCCTACCGTCGTGTGCCTTCCCAGGGCCGGGAAGTCTTGGTCCTTACAATTTGAGGCCTTGACCTCTCCAACTAACCAAGTGTCTCACCAAGGCAAGGAACTTGATTGAGATTTCTATATTGTCCATGTGCCCAATCTAGTCGTTAAGGCCCCCAATAGGTAAGGTAATAAAAATGGGTATGGGGTTGTAGTGGTAGCATCACTATTGATCACAACTTCTATTCTCATTAATGTATTCAAAATTTATGAACATTCAAGTAATATACGGGTTTCTGTGCATATTTGTCGTCCATGATAGTGAGGATTTGAAGCACTCCTTAATCATCCTTTTATTTACCCAAAAAAAATAGGCAAGGTAGTGTCATAAGGGGCTGTTTGTGTCCCTTGAAAAATATTGTCACGAAATGGAAAAATCTATTTCGTGTGAAATACATTTTTGTGAAAAATATTTCGCTTTAAATGGGTTTTTAACTTTTGAATAGCATTTGGATGCCACACGAAAATACGTTTCAACTGTTTGGTTCAGCTAGAAGAAACATTTCCTATAGAAATTCCATGTATTAGTTTTGCTGTAACCATCGTCATCCTCAAAATTATTTATTAGGGTAAATTAATTCAAAATTGTTTATTAGGGTAAATTTATTAGGGTAAACTGATTGTAACATGATGTTTCTTTTTCTTTTGGGTGTGGTTTATATAGAGCCGAGGCTCTAAACAATCAAATTAGAGCCCACTTTCAAGTAGTGTCGAGAAATGTGGTTTCAATATTGAAAATCTTTGACTACCTTTAAAAAATATTTTTATCTTTAATTACAAAATTTAAAACTTATAAAATAGCATAGATCAAGTAGATCTATGAAAACTTGAATAACTTAAAAATTGACGGTCAAAAAATGCGTTATAAGATGCACCATTTCCAAAACTTGAAATCCATTTTTTTCTCAAGTCCAAGCATTGTTATGTTGAGATGATCAATTTGATGATATTTGGGCATCAAAACAACCTCTTCTTGTGGAATTTTTGAGCTAGGCTCTAATTTGATTGTTTAGAGCCTAGGCTCAATATAAACTTTTCCCTTCTTTTTTTTTTTTTTTTAATGTTTTAGACTTATATGTATCCTCAAATACCCTATCTAGGACTCGCCCAAAAAAAAAAAAAATCCCTATCTAGGGTATTGATCGCTGTCGGAAAAACTGGACGATCTAACCGCTAACTACCTGGTTAGATCGGAACCGGTTTTGAGCAGTTTTGGTGATCGGCTGGTATTTTGAAATAAAAAAATTCAAAAAATTTATATAAATTTTCAAAAATAAAGAATTTGGTTTGTAATATATTTTTTAACATTCTTTACATTATGGTACAGATTAAAAATTGTTTTGGTCATTAATACTGACTTTAATTCAAAAATCGATTTGTTAGAATCTATTTTCTTCATTAATTTTAAACTTCATTTGAATATGTTTTGATAAAATCGATTTATTAGAATCTATTTTTTTCATTAATTTTAAACTTCATTTGAATGTGTTTTGTTTTAATCATTCTTTATATGATTTTCATATTTTAGTAGATTTTTTGTGTATATTTTTTCAACACTTTTTTGACTGCCCGGGACTTGCCTAGTTAGAACGGTTGAATCGACCAGTTAAACCGCTTTTAGGCCCATGTCTGGTTAACCGTTACAGTTCGATTTTGAGAACACTGGTTTTGATTATGGTGTTGAAGAGGTATGTTGGGTATTGAAGATGGTGTTGAAGAGTAAATATTGAAAACACTAACATATTAGAGAAATAGATGGTCTGATTTCTCCTATTTTTGTTTAGTTGCCCATGCAAAGAGTCCCATTTTTAGTCTTTTGTTTTGGATCCAAGGAATATATTGTCATAATAGAAAATGAAACTCTTCTAAAATGAAGTCGTGTTTCGAGCCTCAAAAAAGGGAAATGGGAAATTTCAATTGAAACGTGTGCTTTGATTCTTTTAATATTTTGAGACTTTTGCCATCGTCTAGCTTGTATTTTTTTTTTTAAAAAAAAAAAAGGTTAAAGAAGAGAAATGGAAAGTACAATGAGAGTAAGAAAAAATGGGAAGTGAAAGGAAAAAATGAAAAAAATATAAGGGAGGGGAGAGAGGGCCAACAGCGATCACATCACTTATATTGTACTTTGTCTACGTAAATAATATACTACGCCCTTTTTCTCACGATTGACATGGTGAATCTTACAGCAAGAGTACATTCAATTTTGATACTTGGTACAAATCAGTTTCCATTTGCTTTCACATGTCGCAAATGTTCCTCACAGAATAATACCTGTACGTAATTTATTTTCCATTTGCTTTTTGATGTCACGAATATTCCTTATAAAATAATATCTTTTTATATTTATTGTATTGTAATTATTGGGTAGACTCAAATGGACATGATTAGAAATAATGAAAAAAGATATAGATACTTATGACCTCATTGAAAGTATGACCCTTCCTAGAGCAGAATAGCGACCAGGATTCGTGTAACCTACCTCAAATAGTTAGAAAAAGACTATTATGATGATAACAACGACTTAATGTATTTTAATTTTTATATCACTAGAACGTATAACGGATCGCATTCCCCGGGATTTACTCAAAACAAAAAATTGAACTTGTAAAATGCCGAAGCTTGGTCACTCCCTCCAACTCCGAACAAGTTCCTCTCCCCTCCCCATTTACATGAGTCCGCAGGTTATTTAAAGTACGCTTAATGTGATACAAAGAAGAAGGCCTCCGTTTATTGTCTTCAATTGTGCTTAATCTTGGGCCCTCCTAATCCTCTGTCCTAATTTTGTAGGGTATAGGAACCCCAACCCAAGAATTAGGGAGTCTATGGGAGCATTTTAGGCAATATGGATGTGTTTTTTTGGAAAAAGTTCATATAGAGCCGAGGCTCTCAACAATCAAGTTAGAGTCTACCTTAAAAATTACATTAGAAGAGGTTGTTTTGATGCCTAAATATCCTCAAATTGATCTCAACATCAAGACGTATAGACATCAAAAAAAAAAAAAGGATTTTAAGTTTTGAAAATAGTGTATTTTGTAATGTATTTTTGGACCATCAATTTTCAAGATTTTCAAGTTTTCATAGATCTATTGATCGATACTATTTTTGAAGCTTTAAACTTTATAAAATGAAAATATATTTTAAGGCTATCACAATATTTCTAGTATTGCAACCACATTTCTCGACAGTATTTAAAGGTAGGCTCTAATTTGATTGTTTAGAGCCTAAGCTCCATACAAACCGCACCCATGTTTATTTGGTTATTGAGTTTTTTAGATAAGGGTGCCCTTTGTATAGAACCGAGGCTCTAAACAATCAAATTTGAGCCTCCTTCAAATAGTATCGAGAAATATGGTTTTAATATTGGAAATTTTTGTAACAGCCTTAAAATATATTTTCATCTTTAATTATAAAATTTAAAACTTCAAAAATACTGAAGATTGAGTAGATCTATGAAAAGTTGAAAATCTTGAAAATTGACGGTCAAAAATGCATTCCAAGATGCACTATTTCCAAAACTTGACATCCATTTTTTTCTCATGTCCATGCATCTTGATGTCGAGATGATCAATTTGATGATATTTGGGTATCAAGAAAACCTCATCTAGTAAAATTTTTGAGGTAGGCTCTAATTTGATTGTTTAGAGCCTAGGGTCTATATAAACTTTTCCTTTTAGATAATCTATAAGGTCTTTATGTATTTTTGAGCTCAAGAAAGGGACTTCTTTTCTTTAAAAAAAAGGATATTATTTACGTTTTGAGAGTTGTTAGTGAAACTATTGGCTGTCTTAGCCGAGTCTAAAACTATTTAAATTTAAAAGTTTTACTATGTTATTTGTTTTGATAATATTTGCATTGTATTTTGTTGCCATCCAAGGTTGATTTCTTTCAATTTTCACATTGCCCATCTAGTTAGGATCTTCCCATAACACCCCCTCTCTTATCAAATGGAAAAGAGGCAGATTGGTGAGCTTCTGTCAAATATGTGGACCGGCATAACTAGCTTTTATGGCTTTTGTTTTGTCTAGTATGAGCATTGTGCTAACACTAATTGCAATCGGGATAGATTAATAAGTATATGACCAAAGTTCATCATCACCATCTAAGTCTTATCCCAATGATTTGGGGTCAGCTGTCATGATAAGATATGACAAAGTTTTACATTGGTTGTCTATCTAACGCAACCCACCTCGTTTACCTGAGTTTAAAACTGGTTAAAAGAAAGTTTAAGATCTTCACCCTAATTAGATCAAAGCATATGACCAAAACGTATTTTTTCTAATATACAAGCCATTGAACATTTTATTGGGATGGTTGGGCATCTCCATTTTCACACCATTAACAACGCAAATTAGTACTAATAACACTAAAAAGACCAAATACTGCCTTTGCAGTTCTGATTAAAATTAATCGAGAAAAACGCCTTACTTAGTCCATCCAAACTAGAACTTAAGACTAAATATCCTCACTCTAGTGGAGGGTGGTGGGGCAAGAAGAGGGGTGGGGGAGATGGAAGCTGGAGTGGTAGTGACTAGTGGTCAATGGGCATACACAATATCTTCATCCTCACACATATTGGAGACAGTCCTACACTCTCACTAGAGAAAGGGTAGGGTGGGCACATGCTATGATGATAGTGAGTGAGGAGGTCGTTTTCCAAATTGACCCCAAACCGTGTCTTCATTTGATGTTAGTTGTGTGCCCTTGCTGGGGGAGTGGAGGCACATGACTAATTATTTATATGAAATTGATTTGGTGGTCCGCCAGTCACTTCAACTCATGTTTGGGCCCAAAAAAAAAAAAAAAAAAGGTACTTTGGGATTATTTGATTCAAAATTTCCATATCATTTTTAGTTACCCCCAAGGTAGTTCACTAAACAAATAAATATATTGAGATAAATAATGCTGGGATCAATTCCTTGAGCCATTCATTTGAAGGGTGAATGGATCTAGGAGCTCAACACTATTTTTTTTCGTTTTTCTTTTAAAAAAGGAAATATGTTTTACGCGGGGGATGCATGACTAAATTTGCATCCCCTGAGGCATCAAACATCCATCTTTATGATGGATGTGGAGTTGTAGTCTCCCCAAAAAAAAGGCAAAATCAACGTTTAAAATTTTCTTTTAAAAAGCTATCAGTTTAATTTTTTAAAAATTATTTGTTTTTAGGCGTTCACCATCTCCATATTAGAGGTTATATATACCTAAAACATTAGATAAAAAATCCATCTAAAAAACACATCATGAAAAGGAGAGGTACATATCTACATAGAGCCCTCGGACCATAAAAACCGCGTCCTTCATAAAATTGTTCACATTTATGGAATGTTTATATTATAAAATAGTACCAATCGTACACAAAAAAAGTGGTTACGAGGGACCACCTACCATTTTGTTATATATGGTTGCACTTGTTTACGTTCTCCCGGTTCACGAGTTGTGAAATTATTGGTATATTGCGTATGCTGTTTATTTTCTTGTGGCTTGAGGAAATGGTGAATGCGTGGTTACAAAATTTAGCATACCCAATGTAACGAAAACGGCCAACGCCCTAAAGAGATTAAGAATTTTTTTTTAAAAAAATTACTTTTTACGTTCTAATTTAATGAATACATTCAAAAAAATTTAAGTGTGGCTCCAATTGGCGATAAGATGAGAGACAGTAAACTTCAGGTGGACTGGTCATATGTAGCACAGACACAGTACAACACCTTTTAAGAGGTGTGAGTTACTTCAAGTGGAAGGCTAAAAAAAGACAAGGGGGAAGCCCAAAAAACCATGGTTGGAAGTAGTGAGAAAATATATAGGGATTTATGACTTCATTGAGGGTATGTCCCTTGATAGAGCAGAATGACAAACCATGATTGATATTACTAACTCCAAAAATTTGGAAAAATTCTTTGATGATGATGAATTACCTTTCTTTTACTTTTTTGCCTTAAATCGACTTCAAAACGGTCCATTGGAATTTTTTAAACTGTGATTTTGGACATTCAAGGTCTAGAGTCCATTATTTTACCTGCAAGGTCTGAATTCTAACCACTTCAAATCTTCAAAGTCTAAATAAAATGAATTTTGGATCTTGAAAGTCTGAATTTCTCATTAGGCTTTCCCGAGAACAATTTGTGCCATCAAGTACGGGGTATATTGGGAAAAAGAAAAAGAAAAGGCACGAGCGTAAAATGCAAAATATTGGGAGAATTTTCAGATCTCTAAGGATGGTACTCATAAATCTTGCCCAAAATAATATGTGATGGTAACAGGTAAAAAGTGTAAGATGGAAAAGTGTTCTATTCATTCTAGGACGCAATCCTACAATTGCGTCCCCTAACGCATAAACATATGGATGTAAATTGCTGGTCCCTTAAAAAAAAAAAGATATT
>NW_006497610.1:2079618-2119595 GCF_000471905.2 Amborella trichopoda | reverse complement strand
GGTACAAAGGCTTTAAAACAATACAAATTTGTAGACCTTACCACAAAAAATTACACTTAAGGAAGAGGTTGTTTTGTATGTTCAAATATCTTCAAATTGATCATCTCAACATCAAAAAGCACGAACATGAGATAAAATAGATTTCAAGTTTTAGAAATAGTGTATTTTGCAACAAATTTTTGGACCATCAATTTTCAAGATTTTCAAGTTTTCATAGATCTGTCGATCAACACTATTTTTGAAGCATTAAACTTTATAAACAAATATAAAAATATTTTTTTAAGGTTGTCACAAAGATTTCTAGTATTGAAACCACATTTTTTGATACCATTTGAAGGTAGGCTCAAATATGATTGTTTAGAGCGTAGGCTCTATACAAACCACACCCATATATATAAATACTATGCAACGCCTATTGGTGAAAATAAACAGTGATTTTGCCTACCTCCATCACCGTCCAAAGTTCATCGCGCAGTCACGATCGGTAGTGTTTTATTTTTTGATTTTTTTCTATAAATCTGAATGACCTGAAATTTATAGCCATATTCATAAAAAATATAAGAATCTTCGAAAAATATAAAAAAATATTTTACATGAAAATAATGACCAAAATACCCCCAAAAAGTTTCGGTTCAAGGGTATTTTGGTCAATTTTTTGGATGGATAATTTTTTTTATATTTTTACTAGATGCGCCTCAGTAAATGTATATACCCTCCAAATTTTAGGTCATTCCGATTTGTAAAAAAAAAAATGGAAAAAAAAAATACTACTGGACAGTCGTGACCGCACGACGAAATTTGGATGGTGATGAGGGTAGGCGAAATCATTATTCATTTTCGCCTATAAGCATTGAGAAGAATTGTCCATATATATATATATATAGGAAAAGGCTTGGGTGAGCCCACTAGTTCATAGAATAATATAAGCCCAACAACCCAAGTTGAATCTGGGAAGATCTGACGAACACGGATGTCTGGTAGTGTTTGAATTTTAATTTTTTTTTCTATAAATCCAAATCATTTAAAATTTTAGACTTGTGTTCTTCTTATCAAGCCGCACCTAATGAAAACATAAAACAAATAATTCACAAAAAAAAATTGACCAAAATATCTCCAAAATATTTCGGGGGTATTTTGATCTCATGTAAAATATTTTTTTGATATTTTTTGAAGATTCACTTATTTTTTATGTACACACTTTCCATAAAAAGGTACGGTTTAGGAAGATTCACCTATTTAGGAAGATGGGATGCTATGATTGAGCGGACTCATAAAAGGGTGTGGTTTGTATAGAGCTGAGGCTCTATAAACAATCAAAGTAAATCACACCTTCAAATAGTATCGAGAAATGTGGTTTTAATATCAGAAATATTTGTGATAGCCTAAAAATATAATTTCATATCTAATTATAAAATTTAAAGCTTCAAAAATAGTATTGATCGAGCAGATCTATAAAACTTGAAAATCTTGAAATTGACGGTCCAAAAATGCATTGCAAGATGCACTATTTACAAAACTTGAAATCCATTTTTTTCTCATTTCCATACATCTTGATAAGGAGATGATCAATTGGAGGATATTTGAGAATCAAAACAACCTCTTCCAGTGAAATTTATGAGGTGCGCCCTAATTGCATTATTAAAGCCTCACACTTATATAAACTTTTTCCCTCGTAAAAAGCCGTGTCCGTGTAAGATTGCGGCTGCATATACACACTGACAGTTTTATTATAAATGCTTCGATCTCACCTCCACGACCATCAAATGACAACACGAGTGGTTGAAGTGTGTCAGCTCAAAATTACTCTGAAGTTTGAGGTTCTAAGAACATAGGCTTATCCTCCATAGATTTAGGAGGTGTTAAATAAGGGTTGCAGATATGCATCCCTTATTTATTATCTGTTTTTGAAATGGATATTGGGTTTACCATGTACTTTCATCTTTAAGATGGATGTATGATGCCTCAGGGGACACAATTGTGGTTATGTATCCCCCAACATCTAAAGCACCCTTCCAATATGTTTGTTCATTAGAAAGGGAAAACAATAATGTCCTCTATCCCATGTTCTATGAACACTGACATGGTGCCGTATCTAGTGTATATTTCGAATGTTTAGTATGTCAACTTAAAAATAAAAAATATTTATAAATATATGCATTCGCAATTGCCCATACGATAAAGAGCATGCAGTATAAGATTTTTATAAGAGTTTCATGCATTAAAGGGCATGCATGAACATATGCATCTCATGATTCCCCTAATTATTTCTTTTTAATTGTTATTTTTTGTGTAATAAACGCACCATCGAGCATTGTATCGGACTTTGGTTTGCAATTACACTTCAACATATCAAAGAAAATTGTTTCATGTGTTCCCGCATTTCTACATTTACTCCTCTGCAATATAAAAGCATCCATCTTAAACATGGATGCAAATGGGTAGTCCATCTAAAAACAATTGAAATTAATTAGAGATTACATGCCCTTAAAAATTGATTCTGAAAATCCACCTCAAGAATAGATTTTTAAAAGTAAACTCATTTCTACATGGACTTATAGAAACCGTGTCCACATATAAATAATATATATTTCATAACAATGCAAATTTGAATGGATGGTGTGATCGCTATTACTTTTAAACCCATCCCAAAATGGTCATGGGTTCAAATCACTACATAATAAAATCAAATATTGCTATCGTGTGATATAAACTAGTGTTATGCATGTGTGTTACATGTGCTATTAAATAAATATTGATTAAAAAAAAAAACCTAGTCTTAAAATATGCAATTTTTGGATAATTATTTTTAGTTTTTAATTTTCTTCACTTTGAATTATATTATTTTTAAATGTAAGTTTAAAATTTAGAAATTAAAAATAAAAAATTGAAGAAAACATAAAGAAATTTTAGTTTCTATAAAACGTGACATAAACATAAAAATATGATTACAATTTTATTTAAAGTATTAATAATTTATCATTCGCTTTGGACATTACATATAATTCTTATCATATATAAGATTTATAATAGAATAATATTTTTATCATTATACATAAGATTTATAATAGAATAATATTTTTATCATTATATATAAGATTTATAATAGAATAATATTTTTATCAATTGTATTTGTGGTAATTGTCTCACTTACTAAATAATTCTTATTAAATAGAATATGGCTAATGAATAGGAATTACATTTATGGTGTACTTGCTTAGAATGCACACAAAATTTTCAAGAAACTCTCAACAAAATTAACACACATAATAAAATATATTTTCGATTTTCCACCGGCATGGTTACACATGACGCTTCCCATGACCCATCTATCATACTCATTCACCATACATGCATGAGAGAGCGTGTTTTTAATAAGGCGCGTATGTCATGCACCTATCTAGGTGCATGGTCACTCCCCATCTATCTATGTACATGGCATGCATGCATTCACCATACATACATAAGAAATAGTCCTTGTAATAAGGCGTGCATGTTAAAGAGAGAGAAAGGCGTGCATGAGAATAAAGATGATTTTCATTCACCATACATACATGAGAAAGAGTCTTTGTTGTTTAAGAGAGAGAAAGGCGTGCATGATAATAAAGATGAGCAGAGAGAAATCATTAAGAAAATCCCTTAGAGTAAGAGAGAGAACCAACGAATAGAGAGAAGTTACTTAAAATTGGTTAATACTTTAGAAAGATGTTTTAGAATCTAAAGGTTTTAAAATTAGAGGGACTAAAAAAGATTATATGGAATGTAAATTTAATAATAATAGAAGTAGAGATGAGAAAGTACTTAATATTGATGGCCAAAAAATACCAAACAGAGCACTTTTGATATCTTGAGTTGATAATTTAGGAAAATGTAGAAATTGACAAATATGCCACACATAGAATTAAAGCTGGGTAGGCGAAGTTGAGATTTGCAACTAGAATTTTATGTGATCACCGCAAACCAATGAAACTAGAGGGCAAGTTCTATAGGACAGTTGTGAGACCAGCTTTGTTTTATGGAGCAGAATGTTTGGCGGTAAAAAACAATATACTTATAGAATAAGTGTAGCGCTGTTGAGATTGATGAGTGGCAAGACAAGAAACGATAGCATTCGAAATAAATACATTCGAAAAAATTTAAGTGTGGTACCAATAGGCACTATGAAACATGTTTCCATTTTTAATCCTCACATTTAATGTTTTTTATTATTTTAGTAAAGATTGGAAAGTGTTTTGGCTATGAATACTTATTTTTACATTTTTTTTTTTTTCAAAAAATTTCACCCCTAGGCACAAATCGGTTTTTTAAAATCAATTTGTTTTTTTTATTACTTTTCAACTTCATTTGGATGTGCTTTGTTTAATCATGCTTTAAATATGTCTTATTTTTTTGGATTTTTTAGTTTTTTAATACTTTTTTAACCAACCAGGACCTGCCCAGTTAGTCCGAATGAAGCAGCCGGCTTACCGGTTACTCAAACACGGCCCTTGACCAGTTTCTGAGGCTGGTTCGATTTTTCAAACACTGTTCTCCTTATAGCTCCATGAATCAAGTTCGTTAGGCTCCGTTTAGATCAAAGCAAGAGCAATTCTACCTTATTGGCCATATTGAAAAATTGTAGTCACTTAAGTGGTGATTGTCTATTAAAGAAGTCTACTTTTTTTTAGTATTAGAGGAAAAGTATCTTTGCTCATAGTTTTACAAAGATTTTACATGGTGTTTTGCAAACAAGTGAGATTACATAAAGCAGCATCCTCACCAGTAGCAGTGCACCAAGCCGAGATGTTTATGAGGGTTAAATAGGTTTAAGACAAAAACAATGCCATTGCCAAGAAAACACTCGGCCTTAATTTAGGGATTTGGGTTTGATTGGTCAGCTGGTGACGTTAAGCAAACGCTATATCCCTCTAACGCAGGCCTAGTCTTTTTGGGCATATTTGTTACGTGTCAGAAGAGTCGTTTATGTAGTTAAGTGTGGGAGCTTTTTCACATTAATTGATCCCAATGCATTTTTTCATTCACATCAATTGCTAGCTAATTGATGTGAAAAAACTCTCAGAAAAAGTTTATTCACTCGAAACATTCACGAAAGCATTTTTATGCATGCCAAATGTGCCTTTGAGAGACTAGCTAAACAGTCAAATTTCAAGGAGAGAGGAAGAGAGAGAGAAAGGTAGTGGAGGGGGATTGTCAAATAGTGAATCAGTCAACAAACAAATCCTTTGACATGTGAACCCCTTTTTTTTATGAAATCACAAACTTACGCTGTAATAATGACATGTAATATAGGGAGTCAAATGTTGAAGCGGACTCCAGATGAAGCTGTTACATAGAAAAATTGGTTAGAGAGAGAAAAGACTACCAAATAAAAGGGGAGTTAGAGAGAGAAAAGATATAATTAAAGAGCGGAGTTAGATAAAGGGCATAATTATTGAGAAAAGAGTGAGAAAGAGGACATGATTAGAAAGAGAAAACATGCTCACAATTAAAGAGATTTAGTTAGAGAGAGAAAAAAATGACTTAAAATCAAATAAAGGTGTTAGAGAGAGAGAGGTGTTGGGAAAAAAAACGACAATTAGATAGAGAAGAGTTAGAGAAAGAAAGTGGATAGTTAAAAAGATGGGCGTTAAAAAAAGAAATGGCGTAAGAGAAATGAGTTTGAGAAAGAGGAAAACTTTTAAACTTTTTATAATTTGAAAATAGAATGAAATTTACAAAATCTAAAAATTTCTAATAGGTCTGGATTCCATCTAGATGTTCTCCAAGCAACATTTACCTAATGTCTAGGATTTATATTCTGGATATTCATATCCAAGGTGTGAATCAAATTTAGGATTTACATAAGGGAGCCAAATGGGTCATAAAGTCTTTTTTAAGATTTTTAGGAGGTTTGCACCAAAAGCAATTAGAAAGATTTCTGGAAGGAGGACATGCATGGGCAGTTTTTTTTTTTTTTTTTTTGGAGAAATAAGAATTCCTATAGATATAGGAAGTAGATGGAGATTCATATGGGCAAGCTTTCTAGGATTTTCCTACATCATAAAACTTATATACTCTCTCTCATCCAACCGTCCATTTTGAATGGAAGGTTAAGATTGCCCCAATCACAATGTCACATCTCTACACTATTTTATTATTAATTTTTTTCTATAAATTATTTTGACACCAAATTTTGGACGTCTATTCCTCTATTAAACTCGCACTAGTGAAAAATATAAAAAAAATATTTTCAATAAAATAAAATAACCAAAATACCCCTGAAAGTTTTAAGGGGTATTTTGGTCATTATTTTTTATAGAAAAATTATTATTAATATTTTTTATAGGCACGCCCCAATGAGAAGATGGCACGTACTAAATTTCATATTCATATAATTTGTATTAAAAAACTAAAAATAAAATACTTTGATATGTCGGATCTAAGATTAAATGGTGAGTGGCTCTCTTGATCAAAATTGGATGGCTGGATGATAAGGAGAGGATAGAACTTTTATGCTGTAGAAGAAATATAGAAACATTTCCCTTCACATAAATCCAAACCTAAGCTCTCTCTATCTATCTCTCTTTCTTAAAGTCACTTACCCTTCATGCTCTCTAGTAATGTCTTTTTTATTTTAACGATACGTGTTAATCCTTAATTGTAGGATAATACATGTGGAATAGATAAAATAAATGATTTTAAATTGAAAAGCGATATAAAAATCAATAGTTCAGTAATATATACACGTTACTTCTCCCTTGAGTGAGATACTAAACTCAAAAATCAATGTCAATTCATGTGAGGGGAAACAACTATCACTCATCTAGAATAAAATACATACATCATACCGCCTAGGTGGTCATGTTGATAGGATGCCACAACATAACATGATATCATGGTTTTTATTTCTAATGTAGTCCAAGTTAACAAATATGATGTCTGGGTTTCCATTCGTATCGAGTTCAAAATTAAAAAACATGATGTCTAGGATTCCATTCCTATTGAGGTCTAACTGTCAAAGTTAACAACCATGATGTATGGGTTCCATTTCGACAGAAATACGAGTTAACAAACATGATGTCTAGGTTCCATTCCTGTTGAGGTCCAAGTTAACAATCAAAATATACAAAAACCATTTACACGTCCAGGTTGTCAGTCCTCTGATTGGATCTAATTATATGTGAACCTGATTGTATCTCAATAGGATCCATAAAAGGCGAAACGCATTTAGTGATCTAAAAATCGCCAATCAAATTGGGAACGGGAGCCCGACCATCTAATTCGAGGAACCCCACAATCACATTGGTCTTCCTTGCTTTTTGGCTCTTGCCTAACTAATTTTTAGTAAATATAGCCCGATCTGACTCAGGAGATCATTAAAATGGGACAGGAGAATCAAAATTGGACACCATATGAGTCAAACCCATTCTAGAACACACATGATGTGTAAGGCTGCCACAAGGCCGGGTTCGGCTGGCCCGACCCAAAAAAGGCTTAAAATTTTGTGGATAGGCCTGCAGGAAAAAAGTAATTTCTGGCTCGGCCAATAAAACTTAGTTGGAGCCCGAAACCAGACCTCCTATGCCTCTAGGATATAGGAACTATGTCTATAGGAAATGGCTTCATGCTGAAATTTTGAAAATAGGGTATATGAATGTATATAGCCGACTCCAAATAGTTAGAAAAATGCTCTCGTAATGATGATTATAATTATAGTTGCATGAATGCATATCCTATCAGATATCGTTTTTAATATGGGCTTGCAATTTCATGTCATGTGGCTCTTTGGCCAAAGCCAACAGGCTATTGCCTCAGCAGAGTTGCACATGAGACAAATGATACCTACAACACAAACATGACTAGGACTCTTGTTTGCTTTGTTTCAATTGTGTTGTAAATTTAGGCATGCATCTTCTTTTGAAATTTGGTTTTGGTCATTTGCCAAAGTCTAGGGTTTAGAGTTGAGAGCCTCATGGAAATCCAATTGGTTAACCAAACATTCAATGTGGGCCATTGTACCCCCAAATTCTGTCAATAGGTTAGGTAGGGTTTCACATTCAATTATGTGTGGCCTTAATAATCATTTATTATTCAATTAGTGCTTCATAGACACATTAATTAGAATGGTCGCTTTCACCAATTCTAAGCCGTAATTCAATGGGAAAATGGAAATGTAGCTATTTTAATCCCTATGGGAAAAAGGTAAAATGATTGTTAAGAAAGACAATCTTTAGTCACCTTCTTGCAAAGGCTTTCTCTTAGTAGAACTTAGGATGCTATCTATGATAAAAAAAATTCCCTCAGCATGACTATCAATAGCTAATGAACAACCAAAAGAAAACCTAGTATCAGATACATCCCATTATTTTTTAAAAATTATCTATAAATGAATAGAAGTGGTTTGTGCGTTGGGGGACGCACATCCACATATGTGTCCCTTGGCGCATCAAATGTTCTGTCTCAAAGATGGGTGTTTGGTAATGGTGGTCCCACCCTAACTTAAAATAGAGGGTCTTAAAAATATATCAAAAGATATCATTTTTTATTTTTATAAATTTTTTTTTTTTTATATTCATGTTCACTGTGGTAGAGATTCTCAACACCTAAATTCTAGGATTCAAATTCCTCTTAGTAATGGGTTTTAGAGGGATGGAAAAGGCAACTTCTTGTACTTCAACCCCAATAGGCCGACCATCCAAGAGTTTTCCAAGAAAAGGAAATTCCCAAAAAGAAATATCTTTCCATTTATTTATTAGCGATATTTCCCTTGTTTCCACCAAATGCAATGAGTACTCTCAATTTCTACGCAACGAGAAGAAAAGCAGTTTGCATGGACCCTCATGTGCGTGAGATACAAGTTTAGGGAAGAGAGACGAAAAAAAAGTGTGTGCCACCTAGAGAGCCGATTCAGGATAAGATTTTGGGCTTTTTTTTTAAATTTAATTTAAGTAAATTAGATATTTATATGTATAATATAAAAATAATAGAAAAAATTAATATAAAAATATTTAAAAAAAGATAAAAAATACTTTTTATATAGATATTTATTTCGGCTGAAGCTTTGACTGAATCGGTCTGAAGTAGACCCGGATCTAACCGAAGCGGCAACACCATGCTTTGCTTCGCTTCAGTCTAGGCCTAAAGTCCGAAAGCTTCGGCCTCTTCGACGGAAGCGAAACGAAGCGAATTTGACAACACCGATAGGACACCGCACGTATAAGAGTGGCAAGGAGTCGGGTCAGGTTGGGTTTGAGTCGACGACTTGGACCAGACTTGGATCCTACCCATAAGTCAATTGGACCCCTACCCGATCCACCTGGTCGGATTGGGTATAGGTATAGAAATAAAACTATAAAACATAAATATAACTTATTTTAATAGTTATTATGTATTTTTATGTCGCTAATATATATAAATACCAAGTCGGAGTCAGCCTGTTTGGACCTAGATTTCGATCCTGCTTGGGTCGGTCCAGGTCCTATCCAGACCTAGCCAGGTTGAATTGATGTCCACCAATCGACCCGGCCAGTCTTCCACCGTACCATTTAGCGTTATTTTTAGGGGGGGAAAAGGAGAGGAGGTGGCAGCCTTCCTTCTCAAGAGAGTTGCACATAAAAAATCCATTTTAAAGGTGCACATAAAATATCCATTGGAAAAGAGTTGTTCTAATATTGAAAAACCCTCTAATTGATCATCTCCACATCAAGATGTAAAAATACGAAAAAATAAAATAAATTAAAGTCCCATAAATAGTACATCTTGCAACACATTATCCAGACTATCCATTTTCAAGATTTTCATATGTTTGTAAATCTACTTGATTTTAATCATATTTTGGGTTTAAAATCATATACTTAAAATAGATTTTCAAATATTCCTAAGGATTTCTTATACCAAAATTACATATTATGATACAAATTTGGAGGTGTGGTTTAATTAGATTGTTTAATCTAACTTTTTTTTATGAATTTTGTTTCAAGGTAAGACTCTCACAATGGATAAGGTGATCAAATGGCAAAGGATAATAAGTAATGTATGTTTTTTATGCAAAGAAAGTGATGAATGTGGAGATCACTTATTCCGTCATTATTCTTATTCTTTGCAAATTTGGGAGTGGATGTTTCAGAAAATGGGTTATAGGATGGTGCTGCCCAGCAGCCATATGATATCTTTGATAGTCTTGGTTTGGAGATCTTGCCTAAAGTGGGAGAGTGTCGTGGGAAATTGCATGAGCTGATGTAGTTTGGGAAATCTGGTTGGAACGTAACAAGAGGATATTTCAGAATGTGGGTTTGGAGGTAGAGATGGTTAAAAGAAATATTATGAATTCTTTATGGAGTTGGTTTTCTATAGCCAAATAAGGTTTTGGAGTTTCAAAAGTGGACATGGAAGTTAATTTATAAAATTTGGTGAATAAGAAAATAGCGAAGGTAGATAAGTTAATTTACAAAATTTGGTGAATAAGAAAATAACGAAGGTAGATAAGTAAATAAAGAAGGTGAGGCCTAGGGAAAGGTGGCCACTACGTTGCCTTAAATTAAATTTTGATGGAAACGCACTAGGCAACCCAAAGCCTTCTAGCTTTAAGGGAACTATGGGGAATTGTTATTTTGCTATGCCGGACCTTGTGGAGTGGGGACTACGAATGAAGCGGAACTAGAGGGTCTTGGGAGAGGAGTACAACTGGTGGTTCAAAAGAATACATAAATACCGTATATTTTTTTTAAGTGATTCTCTTAATGTCATAAATGGGTACAATAAGGTATGAAGACCACTTTACGAGTCCGAAGAAAATGGATAAATATCATACATGTATATGCAGCTTTAGAAATCTTTTCAGGGTGTATACAAGGAATCGAATGACATTGCGGATGATTTTGCAAAACAAACAATCTTTTCAATGTGTGTATAAGGAATCGAATGACATTGCGGATGATTTGGCAAAAACAAAGAGCTCTTATGCGTTCCATTGTGATTTCTCGTGTAATCATCTCTTGACATGCAGTATTTTATTAATAAATTTAAGTAATTTTATTAAAAAAAATTATATATATTATTAATAAATAAATAAGGAAAAAAAAGAAAGACGAGAGGTTAGCGCGTAGAGAGAAGAGGTAGAGAGCCTTTGTCTTCAACTCAAAACGGCCTCATTAGCTGTCCTTGATTTCCCGAGGCCTGTGGGCACCACCTACTACAACCACGTGTCAACACTCCATAGGGTTTACACGCGGCAACTCCAATTAACGGCGACGCTGACGGTCTCCGTCTGGCGTGTCCCCCTCCACCCCGGCTGCCGTCTGTCCACGCGACAAACGCCGTCACCCAGCCCCTAGCCTAAGCATTTCGACACGTGTCAGAATCGTGATACGTCGATCGTTCGCTTGACGACACGTGGAGGATTCACATCGCTTGTCAGCATCGTAGGTTAACATAGTTAACCAATGGTTAACATGTGTGGTTAAGGCCCCAATTGAATATGAGAATTATAAAACCCTAGGCTATTGAAGACTGAAGTGGGAAGGGTGCGCAGGTTCTGCCCAAAAGTACGGTTGTGTCCCTGGTCTCTTTTAGCCATTACGAGGTTAACCTTTACACGGTACCTATAAACATCATGATACCCCTAACTTCTTAAGATATGGCAATTTTGAATTTATGATCTTATTAGCCCTAAACCATTTTGCCTTTAAAGAGTGTCGAAAAGATGTTTGAAAAATGAAACTCTTTGTAACGGCTTGAAAATTTACTTTTATATGTAATTATAAAATTTAAAGCTTAAAAAATAATGTAGATCGAACATATCTATTAACATAAACGGTCTAAAAAATGCATGATAAAATGCACTATTTCCAAGATTTGAAATTAATTTTTTCTTATGTTCGCACATCTTAGGTTGAGATGATTGATTTGAGGATTTGTGGACATTGAAATAACCTCCTTTAGTGAATTTTTAAGATGTACCATAATTTGATGGTTTAGAGCATCACTCTTATATAAATTTTTTGCTTTATGTTATGCAAATGTCAATTTACTTTTTTTTTTATATATACGATACGGTAAGTAATTTCATCGAGTAAATGAAAAGATACAATGAAACATAGAAAGAAAAACAAAGAAGAGAAAAATGCATTTACAACAAGGCTCCTTCTTTTGCAAGTCAATCGGCCTCCATATGACTTTCGTGGAAGATGTGGTTCCACGAACGTGGTTGAAGACCACCTCCCTGCCATGCAAACCCAAGACTATGGTGTCCGTGGTGGACGTCAGGGCTCAAGGCATCGAGTTTGGACATTTGCACAAGGAGATAGCATTGGTTGAGTCCCCCTCGACAATGATTCTCTGGTTGCAGTTTGATGACCCGTTCTTTAAGAGCTCTCAACTCAATCTCCTTGATATCGCAGTTATGGGACGTACCTGATATTGCCAAAGAACCACACCGTCATGCTAATGCCAATTCACACGGCAATACTGTTTTGAATCTTTTGAATACTAGTGCTTTGAAGCTTGGATCAACTCGGTGAACTCGACATCCATAAATATGGTGCAATTGTCGAATTGTGGACCAGATTTGTGAATTATCGATATTGTGGTATGACAATCAATCCAGTTCCATGACAGAATTGGACGATTCCAAAAAAACCATATCAATTCTGACATGGAACTAAGTCAATTTACAACGATTTTAAATCGAAATCATGACTTCGAATCTAGGTCCAAGAAAATGGAGAAAATGAAGATGATGTCACACATAGAATTAGAGTTGGGTGGGTGAGGTGGAGATGTGCAACTTGAGTTTTATTTGATTGTTGTATACTAATGAAACTAAAAGGGAAGTTCTATAGGAAAATTATGATACCAACTTCGCTTTATAGGGCATAATGTTGGGTTGTTAATAAACAACGTACTTTAAGATGAGTGTAGCTAAGATGAGGATGTTGAGATGGATGAGTGACAAGATAAGAAGTGATAGAATTCTAAACATATACATTAAGGAGAACTTAGGTATGCCTCCAACATGCGATAGGATAAGATTAAGGTAGGTTGAGTACGTGCAATGCAGACTCAGTACAAACACCTGTTAAGAGTTGTGAATTGGTTCAAGAGTAAGGCTAAAAAAAAACAATAAGCAACCCTATAAAGAAATAATATGAAGTAGTCAAAAAATATATGAAGACTTATGTTTTTATTGAGGGTACAACCATTGATAAATTAAAACGATGGATTGAGATTTGTATAATCTAACCCCAAATAATTGCAAAAAAAGCTATGATAATAATGATGAAACTCCTCTATTTTTATACTTTAAATTCAAGTTTATAATAGTAATTTAATAAACAGAGCGACATAACAGGCATTTCTACCGTTCTATGTGCACGTCAAGCCGTGGAAGTCATGCTAGTTAATTATTGAGGATAGGACTCTACGATTTACTTGGACTAATCTTTCGTAGAATTTCCTACGTCATCCAACCAATTTGAAAATTGGGAAATAGTCCTTAGCTACCCATCATCTAAAAATATAACCATTTAACTATAGGAATCTTTCTAGTTAATAGAGTAATGTTTCTTAACTTTTAGGACACGTTTGTTTCGTATGAAAATATTTTTCAAGTATTTTTATATAAAAAGATTCTTCCATGTAGTTAAATATGTGAATTTTGTCATATCAAATGGTCCCAATACATATTTTTACACCAATTAGCAATTTATTAGTGTGATTTTCACACCTGACCACATGAACGATTTTTTTTATGTGGTAATGCAACCAAAACATGTCCTTAGCCCCAAATATAGCATACTATAGACCATTGAATTTCACATCTAACAATTAAGATGATCTTAACCTTCTTATACCAAATATAAGCAGTCTTCTTTTTCTACTTTCCAATCATGTCACTGTCCATTTCATTGTTTCATATACACAAATTGTCTACCTTTCAATGATGTCTCATATTTTTGGTTGTTCTCTTTTGAAGTGATAAGGTAGGATATGAGCCTTAGACCTTGTCCTTACCATTGCAAACTTTACTACTCCTTAACCATAATTACAACAATTACAAGAAGGGAGCATATAAACAAAATGAAGCTATGATTCGTATTATGAGAGTCTCGCTCTAGATCCAGGTAGCACATTATGAGCTTTGGGATCTTGATTCCAACTTCAAGTTTTAGCATATTCTTGCAACCAAAACTACAATTTTAAACTTTCTAGGAAAAAGGTTATGCTGATGGTCCCAATTAAAAAATAAAACCAAGAATAATAGCAATAAATAAATAAACAAACAAATACATCAATGAGCAACTTACTCGGATTTGTTATTAAATCACATAAGAAACTTAATGTTCCATATCTAATCTATAGACTGAGTCATCTAGTGATAGACAACCTTGAGAGTTTCCTTTTGATGAATCTCATTCATCTTGTATCTCTCTTTCATCATTCTCTATTTTTATCTCTTGTGCATTTCTTGAGGGATTAATCTCTTTTTATAGAGAACTTGTATCTTTTGTGACTTTCACATTAATAGTTTATTGGAGTTGAGATCTAAGCATAATTCATGTCTTACTTTTTTTAAGTACAGTTAATTAGGATTAACAAGTTGTCACCAATATGTTAATCATATGTACTGAGTTAAACTTATCATTAGTCCACTAATGACTTACATAATAGAATGTCATCCAGAAGTTCATACCATTTGATAAAAAGATATTTTAAACCTAAATATACCAAGTATATATATAAAACATAAACAAAATAATTTTCATAAGGAATCCAAACACACCACTAGGTCTTCCCTCTAATACTACATCCTATTAAAGCTAAAAAATGGATCTAAGTAAATTGAAGTTTAAATATTATAATTAGAGATGAAAATAGATTTTTTTGTCGTAAAAAATTGCATCTCATGACAAAGTTTGGAAGTGTGCTTTATTTTGATTATTTAAGGTAGCATCCTTGTGTAAACCTCATGCTTTAGTCCAAGGTGTCATGATTTGAACCGCGTCTCGTAAAATTCCTTTAATGTAGAAGAGACAAAGATGAGAGAAAATGTATAAAGAAGGGGAGAATAGAGAGAGAGAAAGAGAGAGAGAAAGGGGAGAGGGTACACGAATGGTTGGATAGATAAAGACTAAATATTCCTTTAAGATAAAAGCGATAAAGAAAATTATACAATGAGATTATTTATCTTTGGTACAAGATAGTTATAATTAATTTTGATAATTAGTTGTGAAATTAAATGATTATATTTATTTTATTGATAAAATTCAAAATACAAAAAATATTTTCTCGAACTTAATGATACACTAAAACTATTAAATTCCACATTGGATGATTATAAATAATCGTGGCTTCTTTGCACCACGGATAAATCGCTCTCATTGTGTGCAATCCCATAGCGAAAGGTGCAATTGTTGTATCCACCAAGTGAGGGACATTTTAGGAAATCAAGAAAAGAGAGGATCTTTAGGACATTTGACGTCTTGATGGGGGGTCTTTATACGGTAATTTCCCTAGATTTAGTCTGGTTTTGTCGCGGCGCGGAAGTCGGATTAGGGCTGTTGCTTTTCTTAATGGAGAATGCAGTATTTTAGTGAGAGAATGGATAGGGCTTCTAGAGATAGATTTTAGAGAGAGAGAGGTCACTGTAATTGTATATTAGGATGTGATGAAGAAGCTCACTTTCTAATTCCAGGGTTCTGTATCTTCTCTTTCCAGTGAGTTTGTCAAATTTCGCAATTTTATTTTTTATTTTGGCCTGCTTCTTTTTTGCTGCTGTGCTGAATTAGGGTTTTGATTTGTTAAGTTGTTCCCAATTATGCAAGAGAACGAATTACTTCATTTGTTGTATGATTTTTTTAGTTGATTTCTATTGACAATTTAGATGGTTTCCAAGTGAATTATGTTTTGATGTAGTCTGGTCTGGTTCTAAGAGAATTAGGTTTTTACTGTTAAATGCAAAATTAAGGTCTTAATGGTCTGAACTGTTATTGGTAAAAGTGGAAAAGGAGAACAGACGCAGTATATTAGGCGTTTTAAATGTTAAATTGAAGATGGAGTTTCGTGTGATATAAGGGTTCTCTTTGTTCTGGTTATTATCCTTTCCAGTTGGGGGTTGTTTATTTACAATTCCATCTCTGAGAAATCTATGGAGAAATCTCATCATCTTGCAATTTTCAGATTATTAGTGCTTTGATCAATTACCAAATTCAATGTCTGGACATGTAATAGCTGTGATTAGTGAACACTCTTAGTTTTCCCTGCTTTGAACGGAAATAGGCTGTTTCGGGAATTAATATTGCAAACATGTTGTGGTTTTCTTGAACAAGCTGTATGTTTTTGACATCCAGCACTTTCCTGTTTTGTTCATTTGAAAACCGTGAAACAACCTAGTTCAGTAGGAGATAGTGGTTTCCTTCTCTGATTAGTTCGAAACTCAAAATGTTTTTTTATTTCTATCCTTTTTCTTGTTGATTCACTGCCCATTTTCTTATCTAGTTGGAAGGAAATTAGTGATTTTATTGTTCTACTATGCTTTCAATACTGAATTATTTGAATTTTCTTTTTTTGATGATTATTTTTTGAAATTTCATAGTGAGTTATTTGGGAATTTGACATACCTTTAGTTGTTATTAATTTGGATGCTTTTCTGGTTCTAGTTGGGGTAGCAGAAAACAGAGACTGATGCGGGAGATATAGGTATACAGAAGGGAAATTAGGCAGCATGCAACCGGAGCCCCAACATGTGAATGGAATAGAACATGTGTCACACCCAGAAAACGCTTCAGTTGTTGGTCCACAGCCTTGGTGGCGTGGTGGTGTCAGTTATAATGCTATACAGGGTGGTTTATCAGAAAACCCAGCAAAATCATCTGCTATGGAGCAAATTGAATTTCAATTGCACTCCAAGGATTCTGTCACGCATGGCGTTGGCCATCCTCTAGCAGATAATTTGGATGGGGGCACTGGTATTACTAAAGATATGCAGATGATGGCTACAAAACCTGGTTTGTCCTTGTGTCTATCATTTTGATTGCTTGATTTCAATTGCACATGCAGTTTGAATTATATGAAAATCTATTTACAATTAGAAAAATTTGTGCCTTGGTTGGCTTATTGGTTTGCAATGATTTAAGTTATTTTGTACATTTTGACTTTTTGAGGATTTGGATTATTCCAATATTTGTTCAGTCCTTTGGTCTTTAGTAATTTGGTTGTGATTACTCTCTTTCTCTCTTATAAATTTTGGTGTGGTGGAATTGGCATACCTAGGAGCGGATCTTAGCTGTTATTTATGATTATATGAAAGGAAAACTGCAGTTTTGTGGTGCTGTTGAAGTTTTTGCTGTCTGTTTTATTGGTCCTTCCTGTTCCCGTCATGTTCCTTTGAAATGCTTTCCTCGTACCATTCACATCATTGTGGCAGTGAATAGCAATATGACTTTTGAGGTAGTTCCTGTCAGATCAACTTGAGCATTTGCAGTTCTTTTAGTGCCCCTTGCGGTTGCTCATGTTTTGAGAGAGTTCCAAGTTGCGATGGAAGTGATGCTTTTAGTCCTTGAGAAGACCCTTACTGATCATAAAAGAATTGAGATACCTGGAGGACTGCTTTATATGCAGCTAGGTAAAGGATGGAAATGATCATCTTCTACTATGACAGTATTTTATCGGTACCATTTTGTCTCTTCTTAATGTCTTCTATGGCTGAACTTTGTAATGCCTGCTCTCCTTGCCATCTCTGTGATTGTTTGAGATAGAACCTGTTCTCTTTTAAAGGCCACCTCTTGTAAGATCAGCCCAACCTTCATCCTTTGGGATCAAAAGGAATAGGACGGCCTTTGAGGTGAGACTTGAGGTTGAACTATCAGAGATTCGATTATTGCAAGGGTGCTTGTTTAGAAGCAATTTCTTCAGATGTGTACTTTGGATCTCTTTAGATGTTCGGGGGACCTTGGTATCTTGCGGTGAATTTGCATTTTTTTTTTAATGCAGATTATACAACTCTTTTTTTATGCAATTCTGCGCCATTTGGTGAAATGTGTATACTTTCCCTTTTATAGTCCTGGTACTTCTCCCAAGAGAAAAAGAAGGAAAAACTATAAGCCCTTTATTTTTGTGTTCTTGGTACTTCTCCCAAGAACAAAAGAAAGAAAAACTATAAGAACTTTATTTTTGTGTTGCATATCATAGTGTCTAATAGTACAGATATCTTTGTATTTGACATTTTGAATAAAGTGCTATTTAAAAATTGAACTTTCAGTTTTTGTTACTTCATTATGTAGCATAAAGTACGTAATTATATAGCAAAGGAGGCGCTCAGGGATTGTGATGGCTTGGTCTCTTGTCCAAGAAGGAATGTAATATATTTTTGCTGGTTTTTATGATGAATGGGTCGACTATGTTGGTGGCATTTGAATATGGAGTTCAGATCTTGGCCTAGAGGGTTAAACTGGTTGCAGGCTTGGTGTTAGCTCTTAAAGGAATCTTGGACTGACAAAGGCAGGAGATTTACTTAAAGAATTTCAAGTTATTGTTCTGAAATCTTTTGTTTGGCCAGGTCATATGTGCAGCTTCTGAGGCATGAGTGTGCGCCGCGCCCTCATGTTGGATCTCATGACTCTTGGGCCCCATGGTAGCATGATCATTCATTACAGTTATATGGGCACAATGAGAAGGGGAATATCTGTTGAGAAGTTATAGCATTATTCCTCATGTTAGCTGATGCAGGATCCATTAATTTTCTCATGGGATGAGGGGAAGGGGAATGAATGTGGAGGACTCCAAGGCACATCGTTCGACCTTAGAAAGAGAAGTCCGTTGAAGTTGGGACTTATGTTCGATATTATTTTCCCGTGTAACTCGACCTGCACCTTCATTTAGCTGTGATGAATGTTAGTTGCACAAAATAAGTTACATACATCTTTTTTATTGTAGGAGATACAAGATAACTTTACAAAATTAACGAAATATTTACAAAATATTGATCCATATAGACTGCATATTGGATATTAATTGGCAATTGTAACAAAAAATTGGATAAGAAAACTTTATTGTAATGTAATGGTAGGAACTAGAGGGTAATGAACTTTATTGTAATGTAATGGTAGGAACTAGAGGGTAATGAACAAGTTTTTCACTTGATGTTTGTATATCTACCTCACACAAGAACTAAGTCAAAGCATGTGTTTCTAAGGATTCAAAGAAGAAGGAAAAGGAGACAATGGATAATATGGGGAAAGTCAAGCTTGAAAAGGTGGTAGTTGATAATAACTCAGGATAGCCATTGATAACATGTCTTCTGCTAGATCATGTGAAATGTACCATTCAATGGGTGATTAGAAGGGCAATATGTTTGTAGATCAGTTTTTTATTTTAGTTTATTTTATTTTATGCACACTGAATGCAGCCAACATGTTCTTGAACCTCTTGTATATGGCATTACAATTGTTGGTCCAGTTTCTCGTGTTTTCTCTACAAGAGGTATACGAGTAGTTCCAGATGTCTATGAGGCCATGGACCGTCTGAGTTGTCCTGTGAAGCACACTGAAATTGTATGTGTTCAGGGCTTTGTGATGTTTTGCTGCCTCTGTTCAAGATGCGGGACTCTAGAATATGGCAATTTTTCTTGTCATCATACAACTGACCTCAAAAAAAAGAATACAAATGTATTTTATTTTTTTTGGGCTAATGTAGCAATGTCATCATCATCATCATAGCTTTTTCCCAACTATTTAGGCTTGTGAATCCTGGTCCACCATTCTGCAGTATCAATGGTCATACCCTCAATGATGTCGTAAGTGCCCATATCTTTTCTCTATACTTCCAACCATGTCCTTTTAGGCCGACCTTTACCCTTTTTGAGCTTTCTACTTGAACCAACTCGTACCTCCTAACAAGTGTTGTAGTGGGGTCTACGCTGCACATGCCCAGCCCACCTAAGTTTACTCTCTCATCTTATCGCCTATTGGCGCTACAATTAAGTTCTCTCGAATGTATTCATTTCAAATTCTACCCCTTGTCTTGGCACCATCCATCTTGACATCCACATCTTAGCTACACTCATCCTATGGTTATGTTGTTTCTTGACCGACCAACATTCGGCCTCATAAAGTAAGGCTGGTCTGACAACATAGAACTTTCGCTTCAGCTTCATTGGTATGTGGCAATCACATAAAACTTTGGTTGCACATCTCCACTTTGCCCACCTAACCCTAATTCTATGTGTGACAACTTTCTTAATCTCTCTATTTCCTAGATTATCGATCCAAAATTTTCAAGGTGCACTTTTTTTTGTATTTCTTGGTTGTCAATCTTATGTACTTCGTCTCCACTCTTATTATTACTAATCTTGCATTCCATATACTCTTAGTTCGGCTAATTTTAAAACCTTTAGATTCTAGAGCGTCCCTCTAAAGTTCTAACTTTGTGTTAACTCCACTTCAAGTCTCATTGATCAAAACTCTGTTGTCCGCGGTCTGTGAGCAACATCCACCACGGTACTTTATCTTGTAGGTGCCTAGTTAAGTCATCCATAACTAAGACAAAGAGGTGTAGGCTCAATGCTGACCTCTAATGTAGACTTATTGTCACTGAAAACTCACTCATTTCTCCACTAGTTGTTTGAACACTAGTTAGCGCTCCCTCGTACATATTTTTTACCAAGTCGGTGTGGTATTTGGAGCCTTTTTTTTTCAACACCCACCAAATTAAATCTCGAGGTACTCAATCATAACCTTTCTCGAGATCGATAGCGACCATGTGGAGATCTATTCTTTTCGCCCTAAACTTCTCAATCAGTTGTCTAGGTAGAAAAATATCCTCAATTGTTGACTTCCTTGACATATAATTAAATTGATTTTCTGATACACTCGCTTCATGCCATAGTTGTTGCTCAATTGCTTACTTCCAGAACTTCATAGTGTGGTTCATAAGTCTGATCTCTCGCTGGTTATGCACAATTCTATATGTTTTCTTTGCTTTTGTAAACAGGTACTACTATGCTTTTCCTCCATTCGTCTAGTTTTTTTTGTTCTCAACATCTTGTTGAACAACTTGGTCAGCCGGCCTATGCGATCTCCCCAATGCGCTTCCAAACCTTCATCAGGATACCATCTGGTCCTAAAGCTTTTCTTATCTTCTTCCTCGAAGCTTCTTTCACTTTCAATATCCTAATCCTACGAATGTATCTGTGACCTGCGCCCTCATTTATGTTAAGGGTTTTTTCTACCACTGTGTTCCCATTGTGTTTGTCATTTAATAATTTTTTAAAATAAACTACCCACCTTTTGTTGACCTCTTCATCTTTCACCAAGATCCTTTGATGCTTACTCTTAATGTATTTAATATGGTTAAGATCCCCACATTTTTTCTCTCTCAGTTTTACTAATTTGAAGACATTTGTTTCACCTTTTGTTTTTCCCAGTTAACTTATAGAGTATCATATGTTTTAAGTTCAATCTTATGTATTATTTATTTAGTATTTTCCTTAGAATTTTATATTTTTTCAAGTTTTGATAATTTCTTTTACATTGCCAAGTCTTATAACATTATCATTTTTCGCTAATGGCCTTCTGAGTCTCATGACTCCACCACTAATTTTCTTTATCGGGATTTGTTCTTTCTTGTTTCTTCTAGAATTTCTTTTGCAACTCTCTTAATACAATCAGCCATCTCATTCCACATAGCATTGACCTCATATTGAGACTTCCATTTTCCTTCTTTAATTAATCTATCAATAAATAAATCCATTTTCTAATTTTTTAAATTCCACCACCTAGCTCTTGAACACCTATTAATTTCAATGTTCATCTTGCTTTTCTAGAATACCCTCACCCATCTTTTTTTTTCCACTAAACCCATATCCCCTATGTACCCCTTTATATCCTCTATTATCCTTCCTTATATGATCATTTAAGTCCCCTCCTAGAAATGTTCTCTCTCTATTTGATATGTTTTGGACTAGTCCATCCATTTCCTCTTAGAATTCTCTATTAATTCTATCTACTAGCCCTACTTGTGGTGCATAAGCACTAATTACGTTAATTATCTCTTCTTCTAATATGAGAGAGTGTAGACTTTGGTGGGCTGGCCATGTCTGGTACCGACCAAGTACAACACCTATTAGTAGGTGCGAGTTAGTTCAAGTGGAAGGATTGAAAAGGGCAAGGGTAGGCCCAAAAAAATGTGGTTGGAAGTAGTTCAAAAAGAGTAGGGGACTTATGGCCTCACTGAGGATATGGCCTTTAATATAGCAGATTGGAGAACCAAGATTCATGTAGCCGACTCCAATTAATTGGGAAAAGGTTAAAATGATGATGATGATGATTATGATCTCTTCTTCTAATACAAGTTTAATTATTAGGAGCTTATCACCTATTCTCTTGACATTAACTATTTTATCTTTTAAATCTTCATCTACTATTATATCTTCATCTACTATTATGCTTACGCCAATACTGTTATCATCCCTTCCCATATATTAAAGTTCATACTCATCTATTTCCTTGCTTCGTACCCTTTCCACTTAGTTTCCTGTATGCAAGCTACGCTAATGTAGAAATGTAAAACATCTTAATGGATTCCTCCATACAATTTATAGACCATTGCTAAACTTGGGGCATGTTTGTTTCATGTGAAAATATTTTTCAGGAATATTTTCACGTGAAAGAATTCCCTCATGTGGCTAGGTGTGGGAATATTCTCACACCAAATGGTCCTCGTGCATCTTTTTACACCAGTTGGCAGCTAATTGGTGTGAAAATATTCTCACACTTAACCACGAGGAATTTTTTCACGTGAAAAAAATCTTTGTTTGTTCCCCTTTCGGGCTAAAAGCATTTAGAGAGCTAGGGCACCCAATCTATTATTAGCAATTATTGGCTTATGAATCTGATGAAGAAATATACCACTGGACAAGAGATAATTCATCTTAATGTCACAGAGTTTTGGGCAGATTTCATTACCTTGATGATGCCTTGCCATGTAAAATCCGCCTGTTAGACTATGTTGATTTTGTTTCTTTGAAACGATTTCTTGTGGATGGTGATGGTGAGATTGGGATCTCTCTCTCTCTCATTTCCGGTAGATGGTGATAGTGAGTGGGATATTTCTCTCCATCTCTCTCATAGTTGTCCATTTTGATTATGATAACCTTAAGGACTTATTTTTCCAGAGTCCAATGGATTATTATACATCAGTCACCTTTTGTTTAGACGTCTAGTTGGAAACATGAATGCATTTTTCTTTTGCCACCGAAAAGTGGCTGTATAATTTATATTCTCATAATTTTTCATGTGGTGGTGCATTATGGACTTTGAACATCTGCACCATGATTTGAGGTTTTTGGAAACATCTTTGAATCACCAGATGAATAATTTTAATAAAAAAAAAAAAACAGATTTTGAGTTTCTAAGAACCTAGATCAGACCGTCTAAAAAAATGGGTGGTCTGTATTCACTCTGGGTATGGGATGTTTTCAGGGTCCAATTTCAGCTTCCTTTTTACATCAGTCGCTAGTATGAGTAGATAACATCATTTGAAGTCCAACAAATATTCTTAGGTAAGTTTTTCTAGAGAGAGCAAGTGGAAAATTTTCTCCCAGGGAAGCATATAATTTTTTGCACCATCAAAACTTTACTAACTTCTTCTCGCAATGTCCTATATTTTTAATACACTTTCAAAATTTCTCCGAAATGCGCCTGATGTCTATGAACTGCTCAGAATTCCTATATGTTCTACTGAAAAGATTTTGTTTATGAAGATATCCTATGCTTTTGCTGCTGTTAATGCTCCATGAAAACTGGGATTGAAGACTATCTCTAATTTGTGGTTGCTTCAGAGGGATTCCTATTGTGAATATTGCAATGGTAGATGCTGGCTGACATTTTGCACCATGTTGCACATTCACAACTTGTTTGGAGAAAAAATTCTGTCCATTCTACTGAAAGCACTTCTTTCACAGAACCATTAATAGATTTTATCTGCATTTTAGTACTTGGATGGGATGATAATAACAATCATTTTCTCATTTCAGGGCCAGATGGAAGCTATGGACATGATCCTCAGCATTTGCAGCATGTCACAAATGTGATACCTCCTGTGGTGGCTGAATACCTTGTGCCACATACCCAGTTAGAACTTGGTCCCTCAATAGTAAGAACGTTTATGATTGCCACCACTAGTGATTTTTGTGACCTAAACTAACGAGTGTCCTTGCCATTTTTCTACTAGGTGGTTTATTGTTCCTTCTCATAGAGTATTTTGCTGAATATAGAGTTTTTTTTCAGGCACGGGCACCATATCCTTATTCTGATCCTTACTATGGAGGCATTATGACTGCCTATGGAACCCAGGCTTTGGTAAGTTTCCTGTATGTGCTGCATTGCTTCTCCTTAATTTTTTAATCGTATTAAATCCTTTTATACAATTTGTATTTCTGTTTCCACCCAAAGCTTGGGGGGTGATAAAAAGGAAGACTTGCTGGCTTGAATGCCACCCATCTATATGGGTGCCAAGAGGAAAAAGATGGTTACATATAACAGCACCCTTTTTCTGCTGTTATTTCTTCTGGGAAAGTATGCTATAATCTGATGGCCTATTATGAGTTTCTGTTGGTTTCATCACCATCCAAGGAGATGAAGATGATGGAGAGAGAGGAAGACCATTGGTATGGGACTAACCCAATGGTGGGTCCGGCTTGCATTAGCTTCCATCATCTCATCAGATTGTGATGGCCACAATGGACCGTGAGTATTCTGAAGTCCAATGGACTATGTTATACTTTCCTTGTCTTGACAAATGCTGCTTGAAGAGTGGTTGGTGCGCCATTGTCTTACTTTCTTGGTTCAAAACATTTTTATTGCTATTGCTTAATATTGTTTAATCGACATGGCACTGTGGTTTACTCATTGTCGATTTATTAGTATACTCTCTCCTTTTGTATAGTCTGATTACAATCTCGTTGATTTTTCTATGAATCGGAAATCACCAGTCATGGATTGGAGAGCAATGTGAAGGTAGATTAACTAAGCATGCAGTTTATTTTGTTCTAGTGATTGGGAACATGTGAAATTTATGTTAGGTTCATCCTCATTTACTGGGTTTGCACCAAAGTCGGATGCCTCTGCCCCTCGAGATGACTGAAGAGCCTGTATATGTTAACGCCAAGCAGTACCATGGGATTCTAAGGCGAAGACAGTCACGTGCCAAGGCAGAGTTGGAGAAGAAGCTGATAAAAGTTAGAAAGGTATCTAGATATAATTCCATTATTTTCAGTTATTACTAAAGCATATAAGTTGGAAAGTTATCATAGTCTAGTTTGGGTTTGTTTTTAGTCATTTAGTTAAGCTTACATGACTAAATGGGCTCAATCCATGGCACAAGACACCTTGTTTGGGTTTGTTTTTAGTCATTTAGTTAAGCTTACATGACTAAATGGGCTCAATCCATGGCACAAGACACCTTGTTTAGATCTAGTGTTGTCAAAACTTCATTTGCATCTTATTTTTGTTTTATTTGACAATCAAAAACATCAGTCCCAGTTCTCCTAATGTTTGCACGTGTGGATTCTGTCAAATTAGTTCCTGAGATACAAGTCCCAAATAGGTTTTGCTGGTGTTCCTTTGAGACGGGGAAACTTATTCTGAACTGGGTTTCAAATCATACTTTATCTGTGCATATATGGTTGGTTGGTAAATTTGCTAGTCAAAGCTATTATCTCGTGGGTTAGTGTGTCTGGTACACGAGTAAGCATCCCCTGAGAGTGGAGACCAACCGCACTTGCCTGTGCACTTGATGGCCATCTCTCATATAGTACAACAGATGCCCTGGTGGTATACCATACACTACCCCTTGGTAGTATACCATTTCTTCTGTTGGCATAGGTGTTCTTTTTATGGGCTTTGGAATTTGGTTTTTAATTTGTCTGAGTGGAAATTCCTGGTTTTCATTGTGTTCTCAATTTTTCTCTCAACTATTACTTACAAGTCTGATGTTCCTTATGTCCCAAATTACAAAATTAAGTAAAATTGAACGGTGTAGTAAATTTAGTAGTATGTGATGTCAGGCATTTTACTCAATTTGCCTGTATTTTATCATTTTTTATGTTGATGATGAGCTTGGTTGACCTTTTTGCTGTACTTCATGGCTACAATGTTTTGCCCTTCTCATTTTGGGGGCTTTAGGAGCATTTGTTTCTCGTGAAATTTGGCATGCACATCCTTTTGACCTTTGATCAAGACGCTAAAAAAAATTCATTGAATGAATAAATTAGGAAATAGTTGTTTTTGCTCAATAAGAGCAAGCTGTCCATTTCATGGCCGGTAAAAAATATATAGAAGATTGCACCCTTATTTGTAGGAAGCTTCCTCAAAAAAACCTTTTTATAGGAATAAGGTAGCGATAATCTACGCCGACCATTTTAATTGGTTGGTATTTGAGCTGGTGTACATTGGGCATTATCTTAAATGACGTGCCATGTATTGACATTATCTTAAAAGATGTATCATACCATCCAAATAAAATGGATGGTGTAGAGTATTGCGACCTTATTTGTAGCCTTATACAAACCACACCTTTTTTATGCTGTATTGTTCAAGTGATCATAAGGCAATTTCCGAAATTAGAATTCAAATTAATTTCCCTACGGCCTTGATGTGACATTATTCCTCTTGCCCAGCATGTATTCATGGCATTCTCTACAGGAAAAGAAAAAAAAAAAAAATTGTAGGTTTCATTCTGAAAACGGCTGTTGCCAAGAGCATATGTTTATATAAACTTGAGATAAAAAATTTGCCAAAATTTGCCCCCAGGACCCCAAAATGGGGGAGGGCGAATAATGTTTTTGTCTGCCTCTATGTGGCCCTTACGTTTTCTCTTACCAAGGTTTATTCAATTTCTTAACCATTAACGTGCAGGACTGACACATGCCTTCAAAAATAGGGTAGCAAAAACAAAACCTTTTAAGTATTGAGAAGAGGGAGAAAACCATGGAGAGCCTTCCTCTTTCCTCTCTCTGGGGAGGAAATAGATGCTAAAATTCGAAGTCTATGCATCTGATTATCTATCGTAACTCTTACTGGCACTTGAGAACTTTGTACTTGTCTCTGGCAGCCATACCTGCATGAGTCCCGACACCAACACGCCATGAGGAGAGCAAGGGGATGTGGAGGCCGCTTCCTCAATACAAAGAAAGGGAATTCGAATGCAACAAATCCCGAAACCTCAAACAAAGGTACAACCCCTCCAACCCACTCATCCAACTCTTCTGGCTCTGAGCCATTGCCATGTGATGGTCATAGCACAAGCCCCTCAAATGGGATAAAATTCAAGGATTCGATGATGCATGAGGAACATGATGGTCACATGTATGCCAATGGCAATGCCAATGCCAATGGATGTTATCAGCATCCCGGGTTCCACTTATCGGCCTTCCATTCACTATCGAGTGAGAGAGGGCAGGAAGGCGATTGTGGGGGTATCATGCTCTCCGGCCGGGCCCCTCACCGCGCCCTTACCATCCAGTGAGCTCTCTCTCTAGCCTTTTATGGTCTGCCACTTCAATTGTGGTCATGCCGGATTCCTATTCTCTCTCTCACCCACTGTGGAAGGAGCAAGCTTCGCGGTGAAGCTCAGGGCATGGAATCATATCAGGCGCTGGAGGTGTCAAGGCACCTTTTAACTGGGAAGGGGAGCTTATCTAAGGCAATTCATTCTTGGCTTCGTTTTAGAGTTTTCGGAGGTGAAAGAGAAGGGAGAATGGAAAGAAATTTGAACCTAATTTAAGACGAGTGGGTTTAAGCTCCATTTTGTAAAAAAGAAAGGAATGTGAAGGGGACGGGCTGAGCTTGTTCCTTGTTTGGTTTTTTTTTTTCTTTTTCTGTTGCCTTCCTTTTGTTTCTCTTTTTCCTGGTGATAGAAGAAAGGTTAGGGTTGTTTGTAGGTAACTGAATTATCTTGGTGAAGGCATCATTCGAAAAGTTTGAGCTTCTTTAGTTTCCTTTTGTTGTCAATTTTGTCTCTCCTTTGGGTCATACCATTATCTTAAGGAGGTATGGTTTTTGGTGTTTGCTGGGAAAAGGATGGCAACGGGCCTGCCCAGCCTGGTCCGGCAACTGTCCCCATAAGCTGGTCCAGGCCCGGCTCTGGCTTGGTTAGATTGGGCCGGGTCAAAAACAAATGAAGCAAAAAATAACAAGCGCCAATTGGCCCTAGACCTGGTCCTCGTGCCACAGATTGTAGTCTGGGGCCAGGCTCTGCTTTCTATGGCCGGAACAACCAGCCCTGGTAGGGCCACCCAGCCCAATGCGAGCTCTAGCTGGGAAAGCGCATCGCGCCATTGTTTGAGGGCTATGTTAGTCTACGATGCCTTGGCTATTTATATGTTTGCTCTAGGCACCTCTTTTTTTAGTGCATTTAAGATTTAGTAGTCAGGTTTCCCTTGTTAGAGGTAATCTTGAAACAGAGGGGTAGTTGGTTATTTCTTTGTTGACTCCTTGCATTAATTTAAGCTTGTATAATTGGCTGCTTTCTCTCTTTATCGAAAACAAGAGGCAGAAGAAGCTTGAAACATAGCTTCCATATTTTGTTGGTTGGCGGGTTGTAGGCGGTGGCGTTTGACTGGTAGTTTCCGCTTGTGGCTTATCACACTCATGCTTTGCGCTACTTCACTTTGTTTCCACAAAGCCGATGGAACCCTATTAATGAGAGGTATTCAACTCCGTTGGTTTGAACTTTTCGTTGGAACGTTTTCCTGGAATTTCAGGGCTGAAGCCTTCTCAATTTTGCAACCAACGCTTAAATTTATTTTTTTTAAAAAAATCTGAGAATGTTTTTCTGACATTTCTCGGAGCTTTCTCAATTTTGCAACCATTCTATTAAAAAAAGAAAAAATAAAAAAAATCATACACACCTGTAAGTGGAATGGAAGGAAAATATTAGGGATTGTCAATAAAGAGTTTCTGGATAGTTTTTTCATTAGATGTCAAATTGGATAGTTTGGGGTGAATAATGAAGTCTCGACGATTTTTTTTTGGAACTTTGTCTATGACTCTTTACAACCATCCATAATGAAATTTAAGATTTTTACATATAAGTGATCGACAGTCCCAAAAATTGATAGCTGAGGAGTCTTGAGATTTAACGGAGACTATCGCATCTAAACTCCTCGGAACTCAACTGTCGTAGAGGCTATACTCAATCTCTCGGACAAAAGATATGCTTGGCAGAAGACTTCTAAGCGCGGATCTATCTAAGAATCATTTAAATGATTATTCTAATAAATAAGTAATGGGTTTTCAGTTCTGCGAACCTTTCCTCCAAAGGTTAGATGGTCCTCTATTACTTTTTTTTGTTTTTTACTTGGGAACTTAATTTAATATTTTAAAATAATCTTATATAGTTTATATTTTACAATCGAGTTTAGATATTATTATAATTTTATCTTTTTTTTCTAGTGAATTATGTATATAAATTTTAAAAATATTTGAATTAAAAAAAAAAAACCAAATGTCCCCTTAATACTAGAGGGCCACTTTGGTAATTTCATTTATTTTATTTTAAATAATTTCATTGGTATACAAGCAAAGAGAATGAAAACACTCAATTTGAGATGAATCTAATGTAAAACAAAATACATAAAATTTAAAAAATAAAATTAATTGTAAAATACAAAATATATAAGATTATTTTTACATATAAAACATAAGATTTATATGTAAATTTCCCTAGCTTTAAAGCAAATTATAGAGCCGGACCTTTATTTTTGTCCTCTCTGGGAGGTTGGTTTCTTTCAATTTGCGATTCAGTCCTAAAAATGTTCCTAGGGTTTTGCTACAGTGAGTAGTAGGAGAACACTTCCCAAGAGATGCCAAAGCAGTTTTCAAAATTCCAGGTCAAGTGCAACTGGGACTGGACAAAATTCCAGGTCCACTAGAAAGGAGTAATGTAAGTGTACTCCCACTGGAACATGCTACAGGCACAAAAAATCATTCAAGTGGACCACGAAGATAGAGGCGTCACGTATTCATCCACGAAAGAAGAGAGAGAAAAGAGTGAGAGAGACAGAAAGGTACGACAGTAGACATCTCATATCCAACCATAAAGAGCAACATGGACGCTCACATGGTCAACAACTTGTCTGCCTCTTACAACCCTGCACCTGTTTCCCATGTGGACCACCCAATCAACCTTCTTCCCATCTAACTTCCACTCGTAGAAACAAGTACCCCCTCTTGTTTCGCTTACTTAAATCTCGCCAATTACCTTACTAAAACTTCTTCGGTTAAAACATCAGCATCAGTTTAGGCTTCTGAAACCGATACTAACAAGCAATAGAAAGAATCCAATGACGTCAAATTTTCATGAATTTCTCTTTCTAGATTATAAAGAGTTGGCACCCAACACGCATCTCTCCAATTGTGGGGTCAATAGATACTACAGTACTTCATTGATAAATAAAGAATTTCAATAATCTGTCCAATCTTTCTCCCTTTTGGTACTCATGAGAAAGGAAACAATGCTGCTGAAGCCCAATTCTAGTAAAAAACACTCTCATACAAGTGTATATATCCCTTAAATATTAAACAAACAAAATTTCAGAGGCTTTGAATGTATCCAGCATGTGTGTAGAATTCATGAATCCTTCATAATCAATCAGCACTCGCCACGATACTGACAGTGTCATCGAAGTTAGAATGAAAACCAAGAATTGGGTTAAAATATGTGAGACTCTGGTTCATGGCACCAAAACGAGGTCTTCTAAAGGTTATTTAGTCCCATACCACCTTCAACAGAGTCGATCGCATAAATATTCAACCCTTTTGTTCGGCCTGGTGCACCACCTTTAAGAGAAGACGCATCGAGAACATACCTGCCACACCAAATAAGAAACTAAGCAAATATACTCCTTGAGAAATATGCTTCTCTAAGGGACATAGAGCAAAACAAGGGAAAATAATGAAAGGAGAATGACTCTATCTAAGAGCTTTCTTTAGATGTGAGTTAGAAATACTCACAGGATATTTGATGGTTTTCCTTGTTCAGTAGTACCACCGTGAATCAGAACCTTTTGATCCATTTCAAGCACTAGATGTCCTTTCGGTAGCACAATGCTTTTCGTACCTAATATGATTGGCATTGTGAGAGAGGTAGATTAGGCTTCATGCTGTAACATTAAGGCATAGAGAGTATAGTCCAAGATAGAGGAACTTACAATGTTGACGTGCCTCGCCATTTTCCATATCAAGGCCCAAGATGCTCTACACCATAATAATGATTCCATCAGACCCAAATTCCATATCAAAAAACGGTTCTCGAATCCAAATAAATGAGAGAGAGAGAGAGAGAGAGAAAGAGAGAGAGAGAACCTTAAGATTGGCATAACACATTTCGAGGTCGTCATTCACAAGAATATGGTCAAATAGATTGGATGACCGACCTTGCTCAAGCTCTGCCCTGGCATTTCTAAGTCGCTTCTGAATCTGTTCCTCTGTTTCGGTTCCCCTGTTTATCATCCCAGACATGACTTTTGTTTGGTTATTTTCTCATGATAACTAGTTGTCTAATGGTTGTACAGGAAACTCTAGTTCTAGACCCAAAGAAATAAATTGTAGAGACTTCAAGATATCAATATTACCTATCACGAAGCCTCTTCTCGAGTTCCTCAAATGAAGGTGGGCAGATAAAGATGAATATAGCCTCCAAAGAACTAGCCCTCACAGACCTTACTCCTTGAACATCAATGTCTAGAATGCACCGCTGCAATTTAAAAATCAACACACAATGTCAGCCTACAATCTATATAGATAAACACCCTTTTTGAAAACTGTTATATAATGTCTAGAGAGACTGAATAAATGAGTCTCCATACGATATACATATGAGACATAGTACAAAAAATATACTGTAGAGATCCCTTGAAAAGACAGATGAAAAGCAAAAGTCTCCACCTTTCCGGCATCAGTTACAGCCTCGACAGCCTCAATGCTCGTGCCATAGAGATTCCCATGCACAGATGCTGATTCAAGAAACTTCCCATCTCTTATATCCTTCTCCATAATACTTCTGTCTGTGAAGTGATAATGAACTCCATTCTTTTCATTGCATCTTGGGGACCTGGTTGTGTGGCTCACTGAAAACCCAAAAGTAGAAGGGAATTCTTTCATCAGCTTAGAAATGAGGGTTCCCTTTCCCACCCCAGAAGGACCACTGATGACTATTGGCACTGGACTGTCCCCTCTCAGTCCCTTACTCCATGCTACCACTTCCTTTCCTAGCTTTTTCCTTTGCTCTTTGACGTAAGGCGTATCAACCTATTGATGAAAATCATAAAAATTAGATTTTGGGCTTTCAGTTTGAATCTGATATCGTCCATCACCAGAAATATAAGAGAAGGAAAACTGAAAAAGGTATTTTGAAAAACAAATAAGATAAACTTCTGCATTGGAGAGGACGATAACCTGAGAATGAGTCATCTTCTGAATGTAAACTAGTTTTTCTGACATGGATTTCGAAAAAGAAAAGAAAGAATATAACAATACGAGGTATATTGAGAAAAGGAAGCTAACAAGACCCAATTCTGAAAGTCAGTCATTTTCTGAATCTCAAGAAAGTTTCGCAGATATGGGTTTCAGTCAAGGAAACATAGACAAACAATTGCAGGAAAATATCTTACCCAGTGAAATATTTTAAGAACAGCATCGAAGAAAATAAAGACACATCATACAAGACAAGGATGGGGAAAATAAATTAGACAGAGAAGTTTCAGGCATATTCTGCTCATGTTTTATAGTGCGGGATTCTATAGAACTCGCAATCACTAGTGCTAAGATACAAATAACTTGATTCCATATCGAAGGAAAACTTTTAGCCAGCACAAAAATTCTTAGAATGAAAGTCCTCACTAGGGAATACACTGATTGCCATTGTCATAGCCCCCAATAATTCTACGTGTTGCCTTAGTACATCACTGTAGGACTATTAAAGACTAAAACCATTAGCAATTACTGACCACACAAAGGAAGTGAGTTAATTTTATCACGGCCAAAGTTCCATTTTTTTGAGAGAATTTTCCAAAGTTCCATTGAACTAATCAAATCAAGTACTCTAATTGAACAACAACTTTCTTTTCATAAAAATACAATAGATAGATGCTAATAGCAAAAAGTCAAATGACCGAGTAAACTCTTTAGTCCTTGGCAATTTCTGTGCATGTGGTCAAATGTGGCCTAAGTAATTCGCATCATAAATAAAAAGGATGAGTTTCAACAGCATTCAGACCTCAAGAAACCATATGCTGTCGTCTGTCGGAGCATCCCTCTCAAGAACCAGTATCCTCTCTTTGTTTAGAAGCACAGATGAGTGAGCTTTAGAAATAACATGCTTTGTGCCCAATACAATAGGAACCACCCTAACCAAGCATTTAAAAGTTAGAGGAAATAAAAGGGGGAAAAACATCCAAAATGTTCTTAACCAAGAAATTGACTTTACCAACCAAACTCACCATTCTCCAGTTGACTTGTGGAAAATTCTTACACTCTCAGAGAAGATACCTTCATCAGAACCTCCAATTACATACTGCAAAATCAAAAGTAAGCATCAGGGGAGGAAGGGGGAGAGGGAAGAGAGAGAGTATGTCACGTTTACTCACAATTTTTTCGCTGATCAATGTGGCAGTCTGAGAACCTGAGGATTGTAAGTTGATTCCGGAAGGCATGTCGACTTCTAAGTCATTCAATGAAACATCATGTACCTCCCCCTGATGATTTGAATCACAACAAGGGAAAAAAAGAAGAAAAGAAAAAGAATGAGGACAGCACCTTAAAAGGCTTGAATCACATGTTTAACCAACTTTGCCTCTGATCCTCAGAAAGGAGGGGCATAATTGTCACAAATTAACTTTTGGTTGATAAAATTGGCAGGTTTTCTCTCTAATAACACCAGCAAAAGAGAAGAAATCAAAATTTCCTTCTTTTACTCTTTTTATCAATTCATTATAAAACAGAGCTATTTAGAAAGAGTATATCTCACCATTAAAGGATTTCTGTCACCAAAAATGAACCCTTTCAACCTGCATGAGAATGCCAAAAATTATCCTCTTGACTAACAAGAAATAAACAAAAGATATACAGACAAATAAACAAGCAAAAATTATATAAACAAAAAATTCGAAAGTAGGGTAGAAATAAAAAAGAACTTCAGAAAGCAAAATGCCCAAAATATATCATTCCAAATGTTAGCTAGATGCTGTCAGTATGAGCGTCATAGACATATATAGCGACAGAGAGGGGGGATCCCTACCAGTTCAATAAATTTCTCCAACTGTGCTTCAAGGCGAGCCTCTGCTTTAAGTCTTTGGATCTGAAGACGTTCATGATCAATAACAGGTTTACAAGATGTTTAAAAACAACACAAAAAAAATCACCAAGTTGGTTTAATTTCAGGAATCGTGAAAAATAATAAACTCCTAAAACAACCCGAAATAAACCAGAGATTTGAAAATCACAGACCAACGAATAACAAAGGTCTCCAAGAAAGAGAATCTCAAGATTGGTGCGTAAGAACAAAACCAGTTGCCCATATTCAAGCTTATAAGAAAAGCAACCAGAACTTTGTTTATTGAGGCCAATCAAAATTTCAGCATTTAAGGAATAAAATAATATATAAAAAAAGAAAACCCCCACAAAATAGCATCAGGAAACTTCTACCAATCTAAGGCCACAATCTCTAAAAGGCATCAAAGAAACGATCAATGTGGAGTTACTTGCTACCCAAGCCTTCTCATCAATGGCAAGTTGGACTAGAATCATCTAAAACGTTAATTATATGCCACAATTGGGGAATTTCAGGCCAACAAGAATCAGAACTTCAAACTCACAGATACCCAAATAAGAATTAAACCAATATACCAAAACTTTCATCAATGAAAGTATCCAAGAATATGATAATAACAACACAGAGATGCCCAACATCCAAAACTAAACCAAAAGTAGAATATCTATATCAGCATTCCCACCTAACGATCACCCAACCGAAAAATACAACCAAATGCTGACCAGAAAAAAAAAAAGAAAGACAATTTGTGTTAAAAATTGCCAATTGTGATTGACCCAAAGAAAACAAAACCTTTTATCTTGTTCAGTTAATGAGAAAGATAAAAGACTGAAATGGATGAAGTTTATGAGTTGGGTCTAACCTGATGAGAGAGAAAATCTAGCGAGCTATTTTCTTTTTCTCGCTTTGATCTCAGTCAAATCTCATTGAATAAAGAAACCTTCCATATGAAGAAGAGACGAGAGCAAGACACTTTATAGAGCCTTCGAAACGAGCGAAAGACAGAAGTCTTGCAAAACCGCGTTTACGAAACCAGGGAAAAACGATTCTTGATTTTCTTCATTTTAGAGAGAGAAAGAGGGAGGGAGACTTTCCTTTTGATTTTGCCAAAGAAGGTTCCCGGCTTTCCGCAATCAAAGGGTCGCTTTAGGTTGCGAAATTTGACATAAGTACCCTTTACTTTTTCGTAAGTGACATCCATGTCCCTGCATAGTAATACCACTATACATACATATGATACGAACATGGGCAATCAAGTGGGATCGCCGTTAACAGGCGGCCATCCCGTATATGGTAGAAACGCGGGCTTAACAATAAATATATTTTTTTAGAAGATATTACTGTAGATTATTTTTTTATTTTTCTTTCAACCAGCATAAAAAAACCTTAAAATATTTCACGATACCCCCTCAACTTTTCTTTATGTTTATTCACTTTTGGCCACAAAAACCCGCCCCAATAAATTGTTTTATTTCTTTTCAATCCAAAAACTGTTTTAACCCTATTAGAAATAAATGAGATGAAATAAAACAATTTGTTAAGGCGAATTTTGGTAGCCAAACGTGAATAAAAGTAGGAGAAAAGAGATAAGGGGGTACATTGAAATACTTGAGGTTTTTTTATGTGGCTTGAAAGAAAAATAGAAAGAGGGTCTACCGTGAAATAAGATGGGAATTATGGATTCTGTATAAAAATTTTCATTTTTTAAATATAATTTGATCCTAATTTTTATAGAATATATAATCTTTAACATAGAGGTCATGAATACGATTTTAAAAAAAAAAACCAGAAATAATAATTATGTTAAGAAAATATTTGGACAATTAAGGGCCGTTTGGGTATCTGAAAATATATTATAAGGAAATGGATTACTAGAAAATATGATATTTACAATGTTTGGTATATTTATTAATAAGAAAATTGATATAGATTACACAATATTTCTCCAAATATCATGAAATCTATTACACTCGGAAACGACTAGGAAATCTTTTACACTCGTGACGACTAATCTTTAAAAAACTATTTTTTTTCTAACATCCTCTTCTGCCTCTCAAGCTTCCCTTTTCCTTCTTAACGATTCAAGGCCATTTTTAAATTATAGTATCAATTTCTATCCTCTCATCATTTTACTCGAATCCACCCTCTTATCTTCCTTGCCTCCTCAACCTTTTTCTCTATTCATCACTCTCAAGCTCCCCTTTTTCAGATTCAGACAATTTCTAAATCATGGTATCAATTTCTCTTTCTTCATCATACATTGCTCTTCCTTGCTTCCTCAACGTTTCTCTCTCTTCATCAGAAACTGTATTTATGGAAACCAAATGTTCTATGTTTGCTTATTGATATTTATATAGTTAGTCATCTTTGCTTAGCATCTCTTCTCTGTCCCTCTTCGAGCCTCCCTTCTCTATCCCTCTTCAAGCCTCCCTCCTCTGTTCTCTCTCCAAGCGATTTCGAGCCTCCCTTCTTTATCCCTCTTCGAACCTCTCTCCTCTACTCTCTCTCCAAGAGAGATGTGCGGGTAAATTACAATGATTATTTTTTTCTTCTCTTTTTTTAAAAAATATTTTTTTGATATTAGATTTAGATCGAGACAAAAAAAAGTGAAAAATTATATTTTATTTAAATTATAATGATTACTCTTTGGAAGAAAAAGTACTTTTTTCGGATTAGGGTTTAGATAGATAAATTACTTACACATTGGCCTCTTCCAATATTTTAATCTAATTTTTAAAATACTTTATCATTTTACAATAATTTTTTTAAAAAATACATCACCATTTACTATATTTAAACTACAAATTAACGATATTTAAGGGTTGTGACTAAAATAGTTTACTCAATGTTTATGACCAATATTAATTCACACTATTAAGTTATTGTTCTTTGAGGCATGACAAGCATGGTATAGTCATGCTATATTTTAATATTAAATAGGAATATCCATTTTAATATTAAATAGGAATGTCTTCAAATAGACCATTTATCTTTTGTGAATGGAGGTCACAAACATTCTCAAATATTAGATGTCAAATTGGATGGCTTGAGGAGTCATGAGTGAATATTTTTTTAAAAAAAATTCTATTTATTTAATGCCACTAATACAACCATCCATTTTGAAATTTAAAGGACAAGAATGATTGTGCATACAAAAGATAAATGGTCTATTTGTAGATAATTCCATATTAAATCGCTATGTCTAATAAAAGCAAATTTAAGATACAATGTAGGCAATTCCATATTAAACCGTATCAATGGTCTCTTTGTAGACAATTCTATATTAAATCGCTATATCTAGTAAGAGCAATGTAAGAGCAAATTTAAGGTGTAGTGTGGGCAATTCCATATTAAACCGTATCAAGTAAGATCAATGTATTTCCTTGGTTCCATCTAAATACTACCCAAACAGTAACATTCCATTTGCATGTAATGTATTACGTAATAATGTAGTACACCAGTAATATATTTCACATATAAGATATTTCTAGGTATCCAAGCCTCTTAGTTACAATTGTTTTTAGATGGACCACCTATTTACATCCATCTTTAAGATGGATGCTTTATACCTATGAACTGCAAGTTATAGAAATGCGGTTTAGCCCGCATGAAACAAGTGTTCATCAAGTAGTGCGTCCAACAAATATAAGATTTGGTGATCCCTATTCAGGATAGCATTGGGACATGTGGCCTGGCCCTAAAAAAACTAGGGCCTAGGTCACAAAATGTGGCTTGTGAGCCAAGCCTAGACCATGCCAAGATAGGCTCGCCTGACCCATTCTTATTTTTGTATCTTTTTTCTCTTTGTTTTTTCCCAAATAGGGACAAGGTAGGGCCTGGGCTGGCCTGGGAATAGGCCTAGGCCAAGCCTATTGCCAACCCTAATCTTGATTCAAAATTATACATCTAATTTGGGTCTACCTTAGACCTGGTTGCGTAGGTCCGAGTTGGGATTGACCTTGACCCTACCCAACCCACTTACTACTTTCTGGCCTTATTATATTGGTCCAATCAGTTAAAATTGGACACTTAAATTGTCCAAATTGATCAAACATTAATTTTGATTAATTTTTTGTTTGAATGCACCTATTACAAGATTCGAATTAGTCAAATAAACTAGTCTAGTTAATCATGAAAACATTATATAGTAATCAAAGTCAAGGGCATTCCAAACCCTTTCTTAAGATGTTGAAAACTCGTTCGAGGTATATTATATATAATTATGAAATTTAAAGTTCCAAAAATATTATACAACACATAGATCTATAAAAAGTTTGAAATCTTAAAAATAAACGTGTTACAAGATGCAATATCTTTACCCTTTAAATCTTGTTTTTTATTTCCATATATCCCAATGTCGAGATTATTTCCATATATCCCAATTTCGAGATTATTAATGTTCGAGTTTTCCAATATTAGAACATTCTTTTACTGTGGTCTTTTAAGGTGTGCCAGTTTAATAGTATAGAGTTGATGCATTATATAGAAATTTTATTGTACATATGATAGACAAGTTTATATAAGCCATCCACCTTATACTATAAACGTTATGCCTCGCCTCAAAAATTATTTCGACGTTGGAAAATACTCAAATTGATCACCTCATCATCGAGATGTGTAGTTATTAAAGAAAAGAAAGTATTTCAAGGCAGTGCATCTCAAGATTTTTACTTGGTTTTATGTCTGCTGCATTTGTATCATTTTTTGAGCTTTTAAATTAGGGAAAAGTTTACATAAAGCCAAGGTTCTAAGCAATCAAATAAGATCACCTCAAAAATTTAATTAGAAGAGGTTGTTTTGATGCTCAAATAGCTTCATCTCGACATCTAGATGCATGGACATAGAAAAAAAAATGGATTTCAAGTTTTGGAAATAGTGCATCTTGTAATGTATTTTTGGACCGTCAATTTTCAATATTTTCAAGTTTTCATAGGTCACTTGATCTACACTATATTTGAAACTTTAAATTTTATAATTAAAGGTGAAAATATATTTTTAGGCTATCAAAAGGATTTTCAGTATTGAAGCCACATTTCTCGACACTATTTGAATGTGCGCTTTATTTTGATTGTTTAAAACCTCAGCTCTATACAAATTGTATCCTTTCGACACTATTTGAATGTGCGCTTTATTTTGATTGTTTAAAACCTCAGCTCTATACAAATTGTATCCTTTAAATTATGGGGTGGAATTAGATTGTCGGACGCATAGAAATAGTGCATCTTAAGATTTTCAAGTGGTTATATGTCTGCTCCATTTGTATCATTGTTTGAGCTTTTAAATTATGGGGTGGAATTAGATTGTCCGGCCATTGTAGGGGTTTCAAACACCAAAATTACACCTTCTAGCAAGATTTGAATGAAGGTTGATTACTTATATAAACCACACTCTTTTATATATGAAAAAGTTTAAGAAAATGTTGTTTTAATGTTGAAAAAACCTCTAATTGATCATCTTGACATCCAAATGTATGAATATGAAAGAAATAAAATAGTTTTAAGTCCCAAAAATAATGAATCTTGCAACGCATTATCTAAATCGTCCATTTTCAAGATTTTCATATGCATATAGATCTATTTGATTTTAACCACATTTTGGAGTTTAAAATTTTACAATTAGATATGAAAACAGATTTTGAGATAATCCTGAAAAAATTTACACCAAAATTACCTGTTATG
>NW_006497610.1:2037976-2075629 GCF_000471905.2 Amborella trichopoda | reverse complement strand
TACCCCCTGGTTCGTGCCCTTGCCCTCCCACGACGTATGAGGGGTATGACATCATCCATATTGGTATGACATCTCTCACATATAGCACACACTTACTAAAAAGACCTCCATGTACAAAATAAGGGAATATAAATGTCAAAATTTGTTGAGTACAATGATAAATTACTCCATAATGTGAGCACCTTAACATAACTACATATATATATATATATATATAATTTATTTAGTTTTTATTTTTTTGGGTCGGGTCCAATCGGGTATGGGTCTAGGTCTAGGTCCTTATTTTTGTTTTCGGGGTCTTAGACCTGTTGCCACTTGCAATTTTGAATAGGGTGAGGTTTGTATAAGGTGCTTTCTTATAATGCGGAAGCAAAGTGCACTTCTAAAATTTGTTTGGAGATGTAGTTTCGATGTCGGAAACCTTATGATAGTTTGAAAATTTATTTTAATATCTAATTATAAAATTTAAAATTTTTAGAATAATTCATATCAAGCATATATATAAATATTTGAAATTCTTGAAAATAGACAATCTAAATAACTTATTACAAAATACATTATTTTTAAGACTCCAAATTCTTGTTTTCTCGTATCCGCTTATCTCATGAGAATTTTCAGCGTTAGAGAGGATTTTTTAGATGCATCTTACTATTGCCTCAATTGTATTAGGTTTCGACCGTATATAAACGTTTTTCCAAATACAAGTCATTCTATTTTCACGTCTCTCTGTCGTTGTTGTTAAGTTTATTCGATTCTTTTTCCCTTTAACAGATATTCATCCCCCACTTCATTGGGCACCATCGTAGCAAGCATGTGAGTAGACACAATAAAACCTCAAAAACTAAAAGAAACTAAACAAAATATACAAGGGAAGACATAAATTTACAGGTTAAAACCCCTTATAGAATCATTAAAGGGGTCAAGCCATCATAATTTATATTTGAGTTTTGCTTTTAAATTTGCGTGTGGTTTGCATAGAGCCGAGGCTCTAAACAATCAAAGTAAAGCGCATCTTCAAATAGTATCGAGAAATATGGTTTTAATTCTGAAAATTTTTGTGATAGCCTTAAAATATATGTGCATCTCTAATTATAAAATTTAAAACTTTAAAAATAGTGTAGATCAAGCAGATCTATGAAAACTCGAAAATCTTGAAAATTGACGGTCCAAAAATGCATTACAAGATGCATAATTTCCAAAACTTAAAATCTATTTTTTTTTTCTCATTTCCATAGATCTTGAGGTTAAGATGATCAATTTGAGGATATTTGAGCATCAAAATAACCTCTTCCAGTGAAATATTTTAGGTGTGACTTTTATTTCAATCAAGTACCTATTTAAAAAAGGTATAAAAAATTACCAAATTACACTACAATTAGGGACACTTTGGATATTGGCCTCCAAAGATGCCTTAATAAGATGAAAAAAGTATGCTGCTTGTTTATGGTTAGAAATAATGAACAACTTGTTTTTTTGTCAAAAAAATTAAAATAACGAACAACTTGCTCAATATTTGAAATGAGGAACAATAAGAGATATTTATATAAAATAGGGGCATTTGAATCATTGGACAAATAGTATTTATGTAAATAAAGGGTATTTACATTAATCAAATGGGGTATTTATGTAAATAAGTGATATTTATATCGTTTGTTGTATATAACCCCTATTTACATAAAAGATTGTTTTAAACTATTTATCTTTTGTACATGGAGGTCACAGTCATTCTCACTCATTAGATATCAAATTGGATAGCTTGGAGTGAGTAACAAAGTCTGAGAAATTTTTTTTTTATAAACTTTATGTTTATTCAATGACACTCTTATAACCTTTCATTTTGAAATTTAAGGGACAATAATGATTGTGATCTCTCTGTACGAAAGATAAATTGTCTTTTTATAAAAAATATCTTTACATAAATACCACTTATTGTTCCCCAATTCAAATACCGAACAAGCTTTTTGTTATTTTTATCCTTGATTAAGCACAGGTCATTTTGTCATTCTATTAAGGTAATAAAATTATCGAAGTGTCCCTAATCGGTTAGTCTCCCACTATCGAAGCAGAGAAATTTAGGAACTTTTCAATATTTTTTCTAAAATGTACTTGGTTGAAATTAAAATTTAGAAACAAACCCTCAAATGTTATTAGTGATCATTTGATCCTTTTAGTAAGGGATTTCAACCCATTGATTAATATTTACCAAAATAAAATTTGCCGTATATAAATTACATAGGGAGGTATGCTTGCCCAGTTAGCAAAGGATAAATCTATCAAGATTGGGAAGATTGACTAGTCAAATTGGTTATATAGTTGATTGGTGCTTTAGTCAATTTAGTCTAAAGTAAAAATTGGGCTAAGTTAAAAAATCAATCAAAATTAATGTTTGACCTATTTTGATCCGTTCAAGTTACGGCTTTTTATCAATTTGACCAACGAAATAAAAAAAAGGTACATTTTTTTATAGGTATTGTATATTACGAGACTATTTATCTGCATTCACAATCACTCCTAGCTATTAGGTAACTTGTGGTTTGTCATTAAGTTTAAATTTTATCTCTTTTTTTTGTTTTTTTATAAAAAAATTGAGTCTAATCAATAACTCTTATAACTACTCGATTTGAAATTTGACAGCTAAGTATGATTGTGATGATATATTTATATAAAAAAATAGATAATTTTTGTTTAATTTCATATTTTTATCCGATTTAGAGAAAGTATAGAATGAAACCATTTACCTTTTATACAAGGTGGTCACATTAATCTTGACCGTTGATTGTGAAGTTGGGTGGTTGCAATTATTCCATTATCAAGCTCAAACTTCAAAAGAAATTTTTTCGAACTTTGTGACACACTAAGCTATCAAATTTCACATCAAATGGTCGTAAAAAACTTCGACCACCTTATATCAAATATAAATGGTCTCATTATATACAATCTTTTTAATTTTTTATGTTAAATTTGATTTATCTAAATGGAGCAGCTGCCAAACCGATTTTGAATCAAACACAACCCTTGCCGACTCAGCTGCTCATCTAATTCTATTACACATGTAATGTAGTGCGTAAGGACACGCGTAAATAAAAGCCGTGTTCACGCAGACACGCGTGCAAGAGAGCTGGAAACCTATAATCATCAATTAATGACCTCTTTCTTAACCACTCCTTTTTTGGGTTGTTAAGTTGGATCCTACTGTCAATAATCACACAATACACTACAAGCAATCACCATGCCAAGACACTTACCGGTCAAATAATCAATAACATTAGTCCTCCTAATGCAATAATATGATTTATATAAAACTGACGCCCTAAACAATAAACAATTAAAGTAAGGTGCACTTTTTAAATAGTATCAAAATATAATATTTTAGTATCAAAAATTTTTTTTGATGCCTTGAAAATTCATTTTTATTTCTAATTGTAAATTTTAAAAATTAAAAAATAGTGTATGTCGAGCATATTTATTGAAAATCTTGAAAATTGACAATCTAGATAACACATTACAAGATGCACTATTTTCGAGACTAAAAATCTATTTTTTTTCATATGCATACATTTCGAGGTCGAGATAATTAAATTGAGGGTTTTACTGTATCAAAGCAACCTCTTCCAATGCATTTTTGAGGTGCGCCTAAATTTGATGGTTTAAGGCCTCAACCCTATATAAACTTTTTTTATAACGCAATGAGCCGCTTTTTAACACTTACGTTCTCAACCGTCATGTGCTGTTAGAAAGTAACTCTATGGCATATTCTCTAGCGAGTCGGGGCGTTTTCTTTCTTGTAAGATAATGAGTTGTAATGGAAAGTATCTACTGGAAGTCTCAATTATATTTCAAAAAAAATAATAAAAAACTCAGTTTAACATTTTAAAGTCCATTCCCTGCCAAAAGTAAAGAGAAAATCGATTATGAAAAAAACAATGCCGTCTATAATGGATTTGAATTGGGGTTTGGACATGGGTGATTAGCAGTTGATATTAGCAACTTTAAGAACTCTCACGTTTGATTCCTATCGTTGAATTACCTTGGGACAAAAGAAAAAAAATCGTGATGGATTTATTTAAAATAATGTGATTATCTACAAAAAAATAATTTATTTTTTGTATATAGAGCTTACAATCATTCACATTCATTAGATGTCAAATTAGATAGATTGAAATGAATCGTGAAGTACCAGAAATTTTTTTAAAATTTTTGTGTCTTTTAACGCTCTTACAAACAATGATTTTGAAATTTAAGGGACAAGAAGATCTCTTGAAATTTTATTTTGGTACGTCACTGTAGGATAAGAGATTCATTACATTAAGATTTAATGCCTTAGGGGATTGTATATTGTTATACAATTCCGTAATGATATTACAATACAATGATATTTTTATAAAGAGTATACAACCACTACTTACTAAAACTGTAGGATACAGTTTCTATGTAAACATAGCATACAATTAGACACTGAATATCTGCTGCAGTTGTCATATGGCAGTTATCATATTTGTTCACATATATAAGGAAAAAGTGTATATAACATTGCAACCTTAAAATGCAGAATTAAAGATGCACCTAAAAAATCCATCGAAAAAGGTTGTTTTTAATGTTGAAATACCCTCTAATTGATCATCTCGATGTATAAATATGAAAAGAAAAAAAGATTTTGAGTCCCAAAAAATAGTGCATCTTGCAACATATTATCCACATCGTCATATGTTTATAGGTCAACTTGATTTTAACTATTCTTTTAGTTTAAAATTTTATAATTAGATATAAAAATATATTTTCTGATAACGGTGCGGTTTGTATAGAGCCTAGGCTCTAAACAATCAAATTAGAGCCTACCTTCAATTAGTGTCGATAAATGTGGTTTCAATACTGAAAATTTTTGTGATAGCTTTAAAATATATTTTCATGTTTATTTATAAAGTTTAAAGCTTCAAAAATAGTGTTCATCAACAGATCTATGAAAACTTGAAAATCTTGAAAATTGACGGTAAAAAAAAGCGTTACAAAATGCATTATTTCCAAAACTTAAAATTCATTTTTTTTTTATGTCCATGCATCTTGATGTCGAGATGATAAATTTGATTATATTTGGGTATCAAAACAACCTCTTCTAGTGAAATTTTTGAGGTAGGCTCTAATATGATTATTTAGAGCCTCGGCTCTATATAAACTTTTCCCTTCAGATAATCCTAATAATATTATACACCAAAATTACATGTTACGATAAAATTTGAATGTACGCCTTAATTGGATTGTTTAAGGTTACAACCTTATAATGATACCATTTACTTCAAATACAAGGAGGTCACCATCATACGATTGGATATGAAATTCAATTGCTTAAAATGTGTCAAAATATTCAAGAAAGGAAAAAGTTTATATAAGGATGCTACCTTATAATGTAGAACTACGGATGCCCTTCAAAAATCCATCGGAAAAGTTAGTTTTAATGTTGAAAAACCTTTTGATTGATCATCTCGACATCGAGATGCATGGCTATGAAAAATAAAAAGATCTTAAGTCTAAAACATAGTGCATTTTACAACATATTATCTACACCGTCCATTTTTAAGATTTTCATATGTTTATCGATCTACTTGATTTTAACCATTTTTTATAATTAAAATTTTATAATTAGATATAAAAATAGATTTTGAGATAATCTTAAGAACATTTTACGTCAAAATTATATACCATGAAAAAATTTGAAGGTGCACCTTACCTCTACACCTACGGATGCATCCATATTCAAACTGCACCCTTCAAGAAATATTATTTCAGAATTTGTTCTTTGTCAATGACGCATCTCCAACCATCCCATTTCACATCTGGCAATTTTTTTTGCTTGAACCAAAACAAAATGGTCCAGTGATATATATTGGGATATATATTTCCTTATCATAATTATTTTAAAGGAAAAAGTTGGGAATAGCCCACTAGCTCATATAAACATATGACCCCAATAACCCAAATTGAATTTGAGCAGATCTGACGATTACGAATGTTCGATAGTGTTTGAATTTTTTTTTTTCTATAAATCCAAATCACTTGAAATTTTAGGTGTGTGTTCTTATCATTAAGATGCACCTAATAAAAATATTAAAAAAATTATTCACAAAAAAAAAGATCAAAACACCCAACAAAACTTTTCGGGAGTATTTTGGTCATTTTATTTCATGTAAAATAATTTTTTGATATTTTTTGAAGATTGCCTATTTTTTATAAACTCACGTTTAAAATTTCAAGTGATTTGGATTTGTAGAAAAATAAATAAAATTCAAACACTACCGGACATCCGTGATCGTCACATCGGTCCAGATTCAATCTAGACCGTTGGGCTCATATGTTCATATGAGCTAGTAGGCAAATCTTAGCTTTTTCCTATTTTAAACATGAGTAATGATCCTATGAGATCCTCCGACACTCATGTGTGTAGGACTCCAAAGGATCATTATTAAATTTGGCACATATCTCTAAAAAAATCAAGTCCCGCACTCATGTGATAACTTTCCTAGAAACTTATGCTAAATTTAATGGTGATCCTTTGAAGTCCTACACACGAAGGTGCAGGAGGGTCTTGTAGGATCATTACTTTTAAATATAGGTTAAATTTACTTTACTTTTAAATTCGGGACCACAATGGTAAGATATGGAGTTAGGCTCCGGCCATGATTTTGGAATGCCTCTCTTTACCATCAACTCAACAAAACTTTTCAACATATGTTTAGAGATTGTATGCTGTCTGGCTTTGCCAAACAGTTTGGGTGAGACTGGCCACTGATTTTTGGAAGGAGATTGCATGCAAAGAATAGAGATAGAGAGAACAGCAGCTTCCCGCCAACCCACCCAGCAGAGCGATGCCCTTCACACAGAGAGAGAGAGATCATCTCACCACACGGTCCAAACAAGCGCAACTGTGAGCATCAATGGCCGCCAGTGCCTCTTTCCCGCTTCCTGCAAAATTCCGATTTCAACAACCCCATTCATGGCCACCCTCCCATACAGACCCAATCCCCAACACCCTCCTCTCACCCTCTCTCTACGAGGCCCAAGAAGTTAATGGCCAAGACGACATGCCAAACCTGCACCAAGAATGGCCAACACTTCTGCGAACATGCAATGGGTTCAAGGATTTGAAGAGAGCAAAAGCCCTTCATGGCTTCCTCTTGAAATCGACCTCTCCAAACTCCATCTTTGAGAGCAACAATCTGATCAATATGTACTCAAAATGTAGTTGCTTAGATAGTGCTCTCCAGGTGTTTGCAGTGATGCCCACAAAAAACCCAATCTCATGGACTTCAATAATCTCGGGCTGTGTTCAAAATGAAGAGTTTAGTGCTGCAGTTTCCATGTTCAAAGAGGCCAATCAAAGAGGAGAGAAAATCAATGAGCACGCATACACTGTGCTATTGCAGGCTTGTGCTATTTTAGGGTTGGGTTTGGGAAGACAGCTTCATGGGTTGACAGAGAAATTTGGATTTTCTACAAATCCCTTTGTGGGCACTTCTCTTGTTGCCATGTATTCTAGAGAGCGATACATTGGAGATGCACAGAAGGCATTCGAAGGGATTGCAGAGAGAGATGCACGGTGCTGGAATGCCATGATTGCAGCTTATGCACAGAATGGCTATGAAGAGGAAGCCATTAGAGCTTTCTGTGATCTTATGCAATCTTCTGGTTTGGGTTTCAATGAGTACTCCATTGGCAATACTATCAGTGCATGCTCTGGTTCCAGGGGTTCTTGTGAGGGCAAGCAACTCCATGCTCTTGCCATTAAATCTGGCAGTTTTTCTCATATGTGTGTTGGAAATGTAACTATTAGTATGTATGTGAAATTAGGCCTCCTAAGAGATGCAGAGATGGTGTTCAATGGGATGAGAGAGAAAAATCTGGTTTCATGGACTGCATTAATGTCTGGGTATGCTCAAAATGGTGACAGAGAGAAAGCACTTGGTGGGTTCTTAGAGATGCATGCTTTGGATGTGGGTTTTGATTCATCTAGCTTGACAACTTTGCTTGAAGCTTGTTGTGGCTCTGGTTGTGGTGTCCAGGTTCATGCCTTAGCGATAAAGATTGGTTATGTCTCAGATGTATATGTGAGCACCGCGCTAATAGACATGTACTCAAAATGTGGAAAGACAGACTCCGCATTTCTGATTTTTAATGGCTTATCAAAGTGGAATGTTGTTTCCTTCAATGCTGTTGTAGCTGATTGTGCCCGAAAAGAGAGCCACCAGGAAGAAGCACTGGTTCTTTTTAATGACCTAAGATTTACTGATGTAGAACCTGATTCAGTTTCTCTCTCATGTCTTATGAGCATTTGTGCTAACCAGGCCTCTATAGCTCAAGGGAAGAGCTTTCATGGATGCATCATAAAGTCAGGACTAGATAGTGAAATTATGGTTGGAAATTCAACGATAAATATGTATGCAAAATGTGGAAGCATCAAAGATGCTCAGAGGGTGTTTGAGGGGATGGAAAGAAAAGACTTGATCACTTGGAACTCTATGATTTCCGGTTATGCACTCCATGGACAGGGGAAGGAAGCTCTCCAAAGCTTTGAGGAGTTGGAGAGAGAGAGAATCAGACCGGATGAGGTCACTTTATTGGTTGTTCTTCAAGCTTGCAGCCATTCAGGCCTATATAAAGATGGCCTTCACTTATTCAAGACAATGGCTGAGAGGTTCGAAATCAAGCCTCTTATAGAGCACCATGCCTCTATGGTTGACATCATGGGGCGATCTGGTCTTCTCCCGGATGCGTTGAGTTTCATTGAGAGGTCCCAATTTTCTCGCTTTCCTTTGCTTTGGAGGACTTTGCTCAGTGCCTGTAGCATTCATGGAGATGTAAACCTCGGGAAAATTGCTGCTGAAAAATTGCTTGAGTTGGGGCCCGATGACTCGGCATCATATATACTGGTCTCAAACATGTTCTCAAGCAAGAGAATGTGGGGTGAATCAGCACAGGTGAGAACAGCAATGAATGATAGGAAGATGAGGAAGGAGATGGGTTGCAGTTGGATTGAGGTTGAGAACAAGGTCCATAGGTTTCATGCAAGTGGGAGAGAGCATCCAGAGAGCAGAGAAATATATGAAAAGTTGGAGAGATTGAGTGATGTGATAAGAGAGAAAGGATATGGGCCTGCTACAGATGTGCCTGTTGGATGAGTTGTGGTTGGGTTGAAGGGTGAGAAACTGAAGTACACTAAGATGCAAAACTATGTGCTGATTGAACAACGTTATAAAGACTTACATGTATAAAATGGCGCAGGAAAGGGAAACATGATGAGAGAGAAAGGGCATGTACCTATAAAGCATGGATACATTGAAGAGTGAGAGACAGGTCACCGGAGGGATGGATAGATTGAAGAGTGAGAGACAGGTCACCGGAGGGATGGATACACTGAAGAGTGAGAGACTGAAGCAAATTGAGACCTTAATAAAGTGATCTAACGGAGAGTGGAGGGGAAAAAGTGAAGATGATTGGAACATTAGTCTCGACTATCAATAATAAATCACTAAGGACACGTACGCGTGTAAATATTTTTATAAAAGTATTTTTATGTGAAAAAACCCTCTCATATGACTGATGTGGGAGTTTTTTTTACACGTAGCCATTTGATGTGAAAAACTCTGTACACAAAAATACGAGAGAGTTTTTCCATGTGAAAATCCCTTTACAAAAATATTCACGCCTAACAAATGTGCCCTAAATCTAAAAGAAATACTACCAACATATTGCCCCTCTATGAATTCAACATTCATAGTGAAATTAACTGCACATCCTCCAACTTGCTTGTTAGTTTTAGAACGCCGAATGGACATATAATATGCAGAAAATGCAAATCCATCTCAATCCCTGTCCTACCCACTCCCCATGTCTACAAACAGAGAGAGAGAGAGAGAGAGAGAGAGAGAGACTGTGCCAATGCATAAACAAAGTGAAGAAGCAGAGGTAGCATTAGAGCAAAACATCCACCATTTCGAAGGCCAATCAGAAAGCCAACTTTACCTTTTCAATTAGGAATGCCAGTCCCAATTAACAGTCATGAACTTATTTATATCAAACCACCTCTGCCGCATGGCATGCATCCCATGCAACAAAAAATGCAAGAGAGAAATGAAAGAGAAAAAAATCAAAATAAAAAAGGGCCTATGAGACTATCATCCGTGTGAGATACTGTTACTGTAAAATATCATACACCAAAGCAAAATTAGGGGCCTAGCAAGTGAACCCAAGTTTCTAAAGCAAAAAACCATCCATATATTTCTTCCCATTCTCAAACTCACCAATCCTCTGCGACTACATAACCAGAATTAAAAACAATAGAATGTGAGAAAAGCAAACCCCTTTTTCTTTTTTTGTAAGAGAGAAGATTTTATTAAGGGTACAACTTACAAATTCATGAGATCTGGATGCCAATAACTTGGTTACACTTCTACAGTAAAAAACCAAAGTATAAGCTCTTTTGGCTGTTATCATAGTGTTCTGCTCAACGTCATGAGGCAGTAGTAGCCTCTTGGTCATCACTATCTTCAGTGCCATGTTCATCTAAATTGACCTCACTAACTGGGTTCTCAGGATTGCCATTATCTTCTGTTCCCATGCTGGTGCTATCTCCAGAGCTATTGGTTTGGGTGGCATTAAACACTGGAGGCTGCTGCTTCTCCATCATACCTGACAGAGCCAGTCTAGGCGACCACTCGAGAACATCGTCAATAATGTTAGAAACCCGCTTCTGGTACCTGGAAAGAAGGGCGAACTTTTTCAGCACAGTTGCAATGGCTCAGAGAGAGAGAGAGAGAGATGCATCCTCACCTCCAAAGAAGAGAGAGCAAGAAACCCCTAATTCTTAATTATAAGCATTTCAACATCTTTTTTACTCAAGATGTCTTGCTAATGTCTAGTTCTTGCAAAAGGCATGTGTAGCATGCTCCTATGGGAGTAGATTTTATACTTGATCCCAGAGGCAAGAAGACCAACTTAGAAGGGATTTTACTAGAATTGAAATTTTGGGATTCACTTCAGAATCATCAGATGATCATTTATGAAAAAACAATGCATTTGATCCCTAAACACTAAGATCTCACTGTCTGAAAATTGGATGATCTCAATTCTCAATCGTAGAACCTATTTTTCAGGCAGATATAGTGCATCATTTTTTTCCGGATGGCCACTAGGTTGAATAGGTCACATCCCCAACATTTGTGTTCCTAAAAAACAAATCCTAGCTAGGCTCTTCACCTGAGGAAGTAATACACCTCGCTCCTATGGATGCATATAATAATATTCACTATTGGAAATTAAAATTTTTGAACTGAAGGTCTAATCTTTCAAAACCTGCACCATCTTCATGGTTCTCTCTTCCAAAAATGCACGACACATTCTTCACATTGTTGTGCCTAAGTGAAGAAAGGCAACCCTTTCCTCAAATATTTGGAAGAGTATAATGATTTGTATTGGTTGAATCTTCCTTAGAATATTTTTCCTAGCCAAGGACCATGGAAAGTAAGGTTTCTAACATTTTATAACGAAAATATATTATAATCCAGTGGATTAGGGAAAACCATAGTCTATTGCAGCCATCAACATTATCAAATAATGGATGGAGAGTGGGAACCCAAGTCATCACTTCATTGGTTGGTGATGACCCAAATGAGGAAAAAGTTTATATAGAGCCGAGGCTCTAAACAATCAAACTAAAGCCCACCTCAAAAATTTCACTAGAAGAGATTGTTTTGATGCTCAAATATTCTCAAATTCATCATCTCAACATTAAGATGCATAGACATCAGAAAAAAATGGATTTCAAGTTTTGGAAATAGTGCATCTTGTAACGCATTTTTGGACCGTCAATTTTCAAGATTTTCAGTTTTCACAGTTCTGCTCGATCTACATTATTTTTCAAGCTTTAAATTTTATAATTAAAGATGAAAATATATTTTAAGGCTATCACAAAGATTTCCAGCATTGAAACCACATTTCTCGACACTACTTGAAGGTGCGCTTTACTTTGATTGTTTAGAGCCTTGGCTCTATACAAACCACATCCCCCATATAATGGACAATGGTTTCTCATAATCCATTGGATTATATAATACCAACACATTTGAGTAAGTAATATACTACTATAACAAGAAAACTATACAATATATAGATCCTTTACCTGGACCTCGCGGCTTCATCAGGAGCATGCCGTCTGAGAAGCCATATGGCCACAACAGCTCCAATAGCAACCGTAAGCCTTGATGTCCATTTGGGTCTTTCTTCCTCATCTTTGCTCGGACAAAACTGGAATAACTCTGAGAAAGTTGCTTCCTCAGCAAGAATGTTGGGGAAAAACCAAACACGTTTTCCAAAAAGAATCCATATTGTCCCAAAAATGACCCACCTAACTGCAAATTTAGAAATGATAACCATGAAAATGGATGAAGGATATGTACTACTTCAACATAGCTTAGGAATTTGAGAATTAACAAACACTGACATACAAGAAATGGAATGAGAAAAAAATACAGTACACAACGTAAAGTATCATACAATACACAATACCATTCTTCTCTTTCTGGCTTAATCCTTAAGCTCGACCTTAAGAAGGCTTACAAACACATAAACTAGAGGAATCTTGACAAGACCATGACCCTTATGGATTTCAGCCTGTGGATATCAGGTTGTACTTCTTGGGCTTTTTTTTTTTTATTTTATTACGTTAACATTGTATTAGAGTAAAAGGAGTTGCATCTTCCCAAAAAATTGGCTATCCACAAGTGGGAGCCCTATATACAAAGAACCCCCCAAAGGGATAACAAAAAGAAACAGCGAAAGAACTATCCAAAGGCCTATCTTACAAAAATTACAATAACAAACGATAAAGGACACCAAAAATCTGCGAATTATCTGAGCGTGCTGCATCCTTAGCGAGGGTGTTGGCTTCCCGGTTGGATTCCTGCTAAATATGCTTCCATGAGAAGTGAATAACCCTACAATGGTGATCGATTTCGCCAAAAATGTGAGCTAGACTCCATGCGAGGGGAGAAATTTTAGACGCCCAACCAATAACATTCTTTGAGTCACTCTGAATGACAATTGTAATATGCCTAAATGGGAGTAAAAGCCTAAGCCCTTCCAGTAAAGCGAGAGCTTCAGTAGCATGGAGTTGGTATGGCCAATATTCTTGGAAACATAAGCGATAATGATACCGATGTGGTCCCTTAAAAGATAGCCAATTCCCGATAGACCGGGGTTACCTAGCGAACAGCCATCGAAGTTAAGTTTAAGGTGTCCCATGAGGGGAAGTCTCCAAACAGTGACCGAGGGGTGCGATGGGGGCTTAGAAGAAGAATGGCCTCCCAATTTTGGTATAAGGCAGAAAGAGAAACACCTTTAAAGCTCTTGTGGTTGGGAACCAAGAATACTATCGAGGATTTGATCTTGGAGAAAAGGCCTTCCCCGAGTAAGTAAGTGTTCACCCCGGAAAATCCTGTTATTGCGTTCAATCCACAACACCCAAATCGTGGCTGCCACTGAAGACTTCCATAGAGAGATGCCTTCTTCAGGCCATAGGAAAGGTTGAAGGGAGTTTAAGAGCTGAGGTACATTGGCGAGCAAGACCCACTAACAATTAAAGAGGCTGAGGACTTTACCCCACATCTTGTGGGCGGCAATCTTCTTGGTCCTCATCAATGGAAGTTCCTGTAACTTCTTCCCATCATCAAGGAGCCTGAACCAAGGGGGGACCCTTGTCCCCTTTCCTTTTTGCCATCATTGGCAAAGTACTCAGCCAGGGTATCTCCATCTTTTAGCCAAAACCTGCTCACAGGTGCTCACAGGATTCTCCACCTCTAGGAGAGGACTCTGCCATCTACCACCTCCAGTAGGCAGACAACGCCCTCATTTTCTGCAATGCCCAACGTCAACAAATGGGTCAACTTTGGTTGTTTGTTAGATGTTTTGTGAAAGCAACTGGTGTCCAAGTCTATATGGCCAAAACCGAACTCTTAGGAATAGGCCTACCACAGGCTGCCTTCTACCAAGGAATGACTGGAATGTGGTAAGGTCTCTTAACTGAACAAGTATTTGGAGCTGCCGCTTTGATTAGTGAAACATAAGAAAGCCATCTGGGTGGTAAAAAAGAAAAAGTTGACCACAAGTTTCCAGTGTGAAAATTCAGCTTTTTATTGCTCGGTGGCTGTATCACTATGAAAGGCCACTCTATCCAATACCTCATCTCATCAAATGTCTCTCGTGTATGCCTATATCTGATCAAATGTCTCTCTTGTGTATGCCTATATCTGATGCAAACAAACTTCTGAGGCTCACAAGGGAATTCATTTGGGGGGGGTGGAGGCACACACAAAACCCATCTCATCAAATGGGACACTGTACACAAGGCCCGAGGTCAGGGAGGGTTGGGTGTTAGGAACCTTAGAGACTGTAACTTCGCCCATCTAAGCAAGTGGCGGTTGTGCAATGTTACCGATGTTGACCACCTATGACAAGGGTGATCAAGCATGAATATGGGAGGTTCTATCTGCCTGTTCCCAAGGTGAGTTGCAAATGCCCAAGGCTCGGCAGCCTGGAAAGGCAGCACCAGCTGTTCTTGGCTTTCTCAAGTACACAGCGCAGCTATCGTGGATGGTTGAGTTAGCTTTTGGAACAACCTCCAGCAAGGCTTACAACTCTTGGCACCTACCTGTCCAACCTCTATCTCATCGCTTCAGACTGGGAAACCGCTGTTATGAAAACCTGGAGTCACCTACACCACCTAATATTCCACACTAGAATCTTCATAAGAGGGTTTGGAGGAGATGGCCAGGTGTCTAGAACACCTATTGGTGTTCTGGCTCCCCAAGGGAGGAGGACCAAGATTGGCAGAAGGACGAAGAGCTGAAGTCTCCCTTTTCATGGCAAACACTGAAGGAGAGGTTTTGGACTTCTCTCAATCCCCATGCATTTACTTTAGCTCTTGTGGAGACTACCAAAATCACTGATGTCCGCCTCGCATCCATCATACAGCAACCCCATGGGCTTGGGAACCAAGTTGATGTCTCCTTGAGCTTGAGCGTTCAGTCCTCTTGATTTGGAAGAGTCGATGTTTGAGTAGGAGGAGATGGCAGGGAAACAGAGGCACTCTCTGAGGATCAGGCCTTTAGCATTACCTAGAAAGGGTGCTCAAGTCGCATAGGTGCGGCGGTGGGGGTGGGCAAGTTAATCCTAGTAGTGGAGGGGTATCTATTTGGGTGGGAGAGGGAAGGGAGGCATTGTTTAGGTGCTTCCAAGAGGGTAACAGGTATAGGTGCGGGGCTTTGGTGATGCAGGTACGAGGGAGAAAGACAATAAACAAATCAAGAAAAAAATAAAAACAAATAAAAGACTAGAGAATAAACCGTGTCTCAGGTCTGCAAGGGAGTCGACCCCAAAAAAATCTCTTCACAAGATCCAAATATTAAACTCTTTCCTCTCTTCACTCTTTTTTTTTTTTTCTGGTTGTCTAATAGTTACATATTTATCAAAGAAAATAGCTCTCAACCCTAACTTGCACCTAATAAATCCTAATTAATACTAAATCCTAGCCCTTCATATTAAAAAGAATAAATTTCTAATTCTACCCCTCAAATTTCTTTTTTTTTTTTATGAACATTAACATTTGTATTGCTGTATAAAAGGAAAGAAGCTATGCAACGTGCACCAGCCGGGAAATTTCTGCAACCAGAAATAACAAAAATAACCCTAAAGAAAGCTAGAAACCAAAAATAACCACAAACCTAAAATCTAGAAACAAGTTAAAAAATATATTAAAAAAAACCATTCCATCATTTCCCAGAGTTGGGAGAAGCTCACCCTCGAGCTTACGGAATTCGAAAATTTTCCTTCATTATCTTATACACTATGTTACAAACAGATACTTTCACCCAAGGTTTAAAAAAACGGATCGGTGTTTCGAATCGATCACACCCATACCCATGTCGAATTCAGGAATCGGTGGATCGAATCGAAGAATCGACGGAATTGGCAATTTTTGTCCCAAATGTTTTTCAAAAAATCACTATAAATTTTTAAAAATAGTGTTTTTTTACTCTCTAAATGAAATCAGGAGTGGTGCATTATGTACTGTCATTACTTTGTAAAAATAGGTGAATACTAAGACGTTGAGTTCCTGTCTAGATATTTGTATAATTATTAATTATAATATAATGGGTAAAGTTTATATAGAGCCGAGGCTCTAAACAATCAAACTGGAGCCTACCTCAAAAATTTAACTACAAGAGATTGTTTTGATGCCCAAATATCCTCAAATTGATCATCTCGACATCAAGATGCATGGACATGAGAAAAAAATGGATTTCAAGTTTTGGAAATAGTATATGTTGTAATGCATTTTTGGACCATTAATTTTCAAGATTTTCAAGTTTTCATAGATCTACCGATCTACACTATTTATGAAGCTTTAAATTTCATACATAAAGATGAAAATATATTTTAAGGCCATCACAAAGATTTCCAGTGTTGAAACCACATTTCTCGACACCATTTGAAAGTAGGCTCTAATTTGATTATTTAGAGCCTAGGCTCTATACAAACCACACCCTAATATAAAATTATAATATTGCATCAATATAATTTTAAAAAGCATTAAAAAACACTTCAATATTATAAGATTAAAAATAATTTCCCATATAAAGAAATTAGAATAACATCAAAGTATTAAACATTTATTAATTCGCTTTACAAATCCAAAATTATCACAACCTAACTAACTATAATATTATACGATGAAATTGAAATTGTAGGTTTATATTTTATATTTATTTACTATACAAATAAGAATAAATCTAAAATGTCTTATAATATCATCTAATTTAGAAAATTTTATTTGCAACTATAAGAAAAATAATACATTACATAATTTTTAACGTAAGAAAATTAATATATAAAATACAAGATTTGGTTATCAATGTAAGATTATTAATTATAATATTATAATAAACATAATTAAAAACTTATTAGAAAATGCTTCCTTATCATATGATTAAAAATAAAAATAAAACCGCTAATAAATTTTAATGTTATGATATTTAAATAAAAATAAAAAACACTTACCAAAAAAATGAAAAATAAAGATATCAAAATTCAAAAAAGAAAAAGCCTATCGGCAACATGTACAGTAGCTACAAAAAAAATAAAATAATATGGTAATAAAACCTATCGAAAAAATCCTTTTACTAATAAATAGCAAAAACTTTTATATGCCATTTTTTAATTTGGCACTCTAATTAATTCATTTAATTAAAAGAATATGTTGATGAGGCTCATTTAATATGACAATCTAACTAGGGAACGTGACACGCTAAGGTTAATCTAAATTGACACACTCATTTAGTAGGATACACTAAGGTTCATAAATGAAATGGCATGCTTCAATGGCACGTTATCAAATGACGCTCAATTTAGAATGCTAAGGCAGTTGTGGAGAATAATCACGTGGCTTTAATGTCAAGATGTGAGAGAACAAAAGAGATAAATCCCACATCGAATTTTCAAAAGTGCCCAAGCCACTATAAAGTCTATGACACAACACCATTTATTACACGCGTGATGAAAAGTGGCGTGGTTGTGCTTATTCGTGTTATGATGTGGAGGAGCGGCATTGTTTCCGATGTAGGTGGGGGGTGGACCTTTTCAACTATTTCCAAATCATAATGACACGTGGGTTTATTGACCTATTTTCAAAACTAATAATGACACATGGCAGCCTCTGGTGACAAAACCGATAAGAACGATATATTCTAGGTCCGGGACAGGCTGAACAATACCTGATCCGGATCGCCCGATTCTGGATCGAGTCACCGATTTTTCAAACATTGCTTTCGCCCTTTCTTATTGAACTTATGAGACTTAATTCAACAAATTTGTGAGATATTTAGAAAATTGACTACGATAGCAAGTTTTTGCAATTTCCACCATTCGTTTTTCATGGCTTACAACTTGATCAACTTCTAGAGCATCTTGTATAGTGCAACCAGAGCTTGAATTGGTAATCAACTTTTGATTTTCTAACTCTTCGTAGTTTTGTTCCCCATATTGCAATCTACTGAGCCGATCTTTTAGAACTTGTACAACTTCTTGTATTACTTTGCAAATACGTTTTGTCATGTATTTTTTCAGTCTCAATTATTTGCTCCACACGCTCTAAAACTAGATTGGTAGGTGCTTGTGATAGGATAATGGTATATGGATCTCAAGGCTATGATACCAATTGATGTAGAGAGAAGCTCTGATACCACGTGATGCAGGGAAGAAGGGGAAAGAAATCGACAACTACGATGAGAAAACTAGAAACCCAAGTACCCCTAAAGAAAACTAGAAACCAAAAATCCAAAACCTAAAATCTAAAAAATAGTACAAAAAAAAAAAAAAAACTCATTGCATCATTCTTGTAGGGTTGAGAGAAGCTCGATCTTGAGCTTATTGTGTTCATCGCATCCTCAAAGGCCAATTGAATAACTATTAATGTAGTCCACCATTTGTCGGGGTACTTTGTTTTCTCCAATGAACTAATTAATCAAATACTTCATGAACCACTTGTGGTGGAACTTTGGGATGTTGCACATTATTTTAATTTCTCTTTTGAACTCTCATACCACTTGATGCAGAGGGAAGAGGGAGAAACAAAATAAACAAATCAGGAAAATTAAAAATACAAATAATCGACGAGAGATTATACCCTCTCTCAGGATCTGCAAAAAACTCCACCCCCAAAAGAGATCTCTTTAAAACATAAAAAATAAATAAAATCTTCTTCTCTTCATTATTTTTTTGGTCCAATGGCTACATATTTATAAAAGAAAACAACCCTAAACCCTAACTTATACCTTAAGAAATCCTAATCAATACTAAATCTTAACCCTTCATCTTAAAAAGAAAAAATTGAAATTCTGCCCCCTTACAACCAAAAAAGACAAAATAACCCTAAATAAAACTAGAAACCCAAAATAATCCCAAACCTAAAATCAAGAAAATAGTAAAATACAAAAAAAATACAAGCCCATTACATCATTTGCAAGATTGAAGAAGTGGCAACCAACAAAAATCACATGGAAGGGCAAGGGATGGATGGAGGTGGGGGTGGTAGTGGAACTTAGGTCGTTGAAAGGAGAATCGACCTGGGAGAAGCAAAAGGAAAACTGGGACATTGTGTGATGAGTGAACAACAGCTGCAAAGGGCGACCACTCTAAGAAGGAAAAAATGGTTCCCCTATGGGAAGTGGGGTTGGGGAGAAAGGGAAATAGATGGATTGGGGCAACGGTGGAAGGCGCAATGGGAGTTGGGGCCTTGCTGTAGATGTCAATGAGGCTCGAGAAATGGCTGGGCCTAAATGGAAGGTTTTTGCAATTGTTGTTGGAGGTAATAGTTGGGCGAATGGAGAAGAAGGGAGGAGAGATTGATTAGCCATTAGAGAGCCTGTCATGGAGTGGGGAGATTGGTGGCTGTGCATTGGGAAAGAAACGAGGTAAGGGAAGAGGAGTGAAGTTTTTTTTTTTGTTGTTTGGGGTGCTGGCGGGGGGGGGAGGGGATTGCCGGACAAGGAAGTCGAAGTTGCATAGGAGAGCAGGAGAGAGGAAGCGGGTTTGGTTGGCGGTTGGAGCGTGGATGTGATCCGCTATGAGAAGATGGGTGGTGATCTATGAATGGCCAACTTGTTGTGGTGAAAGTGGCAATTGGTCTGGAGGGCCATCATGGGGGAAGATCAATGGTCTGATGGGAAGGGCCAGGACAAGTGCACAAAGAGATGTTGAACTCCGACGGAGTGATGTATTGAGTGCCCTTTTATAACAATTCTCCACAAGTATTGGAAACAAGGTCGGGTACCAGTAACAAAGTACTTTCCTAGAGTTTTAAGATTGAAAAGGATAAAACAAAATTATTCTATTTCTTAATAATGTATTTTTAAACAAGAAGGAAAATTCTAGAAATTTGGGAAAAATATCAACTCTAGTTTGTCGACACCCATAGAGTTTTAGATGCCCATCATATATTAATTATGAAAACAATTTAAATAACAATTTTTTAAAATAATGTCTTAAAAATTCCAACCGATTCCTAAATTTGGAAGTGAGGTCTCGTATTGGTTGAACATTGTCTTTTGCATCTACGAATTGCAAAATTTGGTGAGTTGGAATCAAGACTCCAAAGACATCGGGAACGAGATTAAAAAAAAAAATGAAATTGTGATTCCTAACCTCCAAGAACCGGGATTTGTGGAGATTCCTTCACATAATCGCAGAATCACGATTCTGAATAGAGGTCGCTACCTAGGGTGGACGGTTCCAAAAACTGTAGACCTTCATTCTTCCCTTGCAAAAGTGCCCAAAGGACTAACTTCCAACAAACCACCTACATTGTAAAAACATTGATACGCACATCAATATCCCAAACACCAACACAAAAATGGGCCTTCAGAAACGACACATCCATACATCATTTGGAGAAGGGGGGAGGGGGCTGTCAAATGGCATAAATACTTCCAATTGTGATTTTACCAAGAAAGGTTAACAAGAAGCTTCTAAGTTTCTAAAATGTGAGACACGGGTATTGTGTCCTAGTGCCTCGACGCTGGCCAAAACCATGAACATGTATTTCCAAGTTGCATAGTTTTCTAGTAATCCAAGTGGTGCCACCATTTTGGGACAACACACATCAAGATTCATCCTAAACCAAGAGCTCAGCAATCAACCATAGTCTCCTACTATACATGTTCAAGAAAACCAGTCTCCTACTATGCAATGGGTTGCCAGGCTTTCTGATACAAAGGCAAACTATAGACATCATTATCACAAAAACCATGGGAGTACAATCAAATTCATGAGTGTGATACAAATGTAACACCATCACTTACAGATACGTTGGAATCTTTTATTCCATAAAATAACTTTAGATAACAAACATTAAGTTTTATACAAGCAAAGCTGTTGAGCGTTGCTTCATTGCATTCTAAGGAAGATAAAACAACAAATCATTCAGCACATACAAGAAATTATATCATGTTTTTCTGCTCCCTGGTTTTACAGAATCACAAAGAAAACTAAAATGGAACACAGATAATTAATAAGGCATCTAGCAGATAACTAATAAAGATCAAAAGAAACTTACAAAATAGCATGCTAAATATAAATAGCAGAAACCCAACACAGAAATAGAGAACTAGCAGCTTGCACCAATGAGGGAATACTGGAAACAAGCAACATGCCAGAGTGACCACAGGCACAAGGAAGGAAAGAATTGTCTGCCAGAGTGGTCTTCGTTTTACAAAGGTCCATGCAAAAAAGGCATCATTGTCAGAAAAAACTTGATCCTGCACAGGATACAGCAAGAAAAGCTATCAGCATTTCAGCAGCAATAAATAAATTTGAAAATCGTAAATGAAATGGACAGCAGAATAACAATAATCACATTATATAGTTAGTTAACATAATCAGGGAATGAAAAGAAGCAAGTGCATCTGCAGGTAAACTGAAGTATAGAGAATTAACAAGGTGGATGAATCATAAAGATTACATTATGCCGTTTACATGATCAAATCAAGACCACTATTCTGACAATATTGACTTCTCACTAGAAGAAAGAGGAGCATATTAAATAAAAAAGATGCCAACATCATTTGCTTTGGTGTCAATTTGAGGCAACCATTTTCACAGCAAAAATCAAACAGATAATGGAGAAAATTTCAGCCACTAAAAGAACTCGCAATAGATCAGAACTAGCACCACTTTCCAATGCTGTTAGAAAATCAGAGAAAGTAATGGTCCAGGGTTAAGAAAATAACTATAAGAAAAAATATAAACATCAAGCAACATCAGTGCAATATTCTTTGGAAGCTGTGTTCTTGGATTAACATAAATGAAAACCGTACCCATTGAATTCATCAAAAAACCAAGAAAAAAAGTAATAGAATGGATAGCATATGATGGCAAATAAAGTTCTTGATGTTAAGACTAGTGAAGTAAAAGCCCTTGAAATCTGAATATGCTAGAAAATAAGACACGAAAACCATTTCTTCTCCTTTTCAGAGAGCACCAACTTTTAATAAGTACTAAGAATATTTAGATTGTATACAATTCATGTTCAAAAGAAAAAGGTATGTGTGAACAAATTGTCTCACATGTAGACCATCAATTCAATCGGGCCTCATTAGAAAAAGGCTGAACATAATTTTTTACTTGCTTGCCACAACTCATTAAGGATCTTCCAATTAGTTCGCTCTATCAACCTTTTTTCTGTAATTTGGTATCCCTTAGTAGTTCATTTCCTTTCCAGTTGATTAATTTTGTGGTTATGAGACTGATTTTTTAGGTTCTGATTTTCCTGCTAAGTGCTTTGTTGTTATTGCAATTTGAAAGAAAGGTAAGCTAATTACAAAAAAAAAAAATACTTCAGCATACCGGGTACATAGTGTGGTCATTCCCCACCAGGAGGGCCATTGGCTCAAAACAGTAAATGATTTAGGGATGTTTTTTTTCCCAGAGAGAGTTCAGTCCTGATATTCAAGGTAAAAAAAGGAAACGATAAGCATTAATTAGCTCCTTCCTGACCAAATAAGATGAATGAATTCAGAGAGGAAATCTGTTGAAACTCGGAAAGTAATGAAGATTCAGATAAGAGTGGAGACATATCCGGTGGTGAGAATAAAAATGTTTAGGAGTAGCAGCTGCAACATTATCTTCTGGTGCCAGGGAAGACTGCTGTAATTTCTCAAGCGGGCAAAAACAACCTGTAAGAATTGTTTATTTACCTAGAGGCAAGTAAGAGAAGCCTGCACTAATGCCTTATCAGAAAGTTCCCACTAGATACTGTCCAGTTCAGGACTCTAGTTTTTGGGTGGTTAAGCACGATGACAAAAGGGTTTCTTTCAGGTTAGTAAATACAAATAGGATCGTAAATGGATCGGGTCTGGTATGGCTGACCTCAAACTGGTACGGTCCAGACCTTTCTAGGTCGAGGTTTGTTGAAACAGGTCTGGACCTGAGGCTGGTCCAACACCACATGTATGCAGGACTGCACCACAAAGGAACAAATAACAGGGTATCAAGCCGGACCAAGATCTGGACACGACCAGCCAGGTCCGGACCCAGAACCCAGTTGGGCGACCTAGCGACCCGCCAGCTCCAAGTTGGGCATGGCAAATAGGATAGAGGTTGTGGCAGGTTGTAGATAACGAATTGGCATTTTCAAACTAGTGAGGCTGCTGCAAATATAAAAACCCAAATAACCAATATAGGAGATGGTCTTGATTTAAGTAATACTTCAATGGGAAAAAGTGTTGTCTCTGAGAAAGTAAAGGGGATTCTAGATGGCGAATAGGAAGGAAAACTTTGGAATCTAGTGTGAGAAGAAACAATCGTACAGGCGGGTGCTATAGAAGCCCCTGTAGCAATCAGGAAACAGACTGGGTTGCAAACTCACAGTAGGTCACATTGTTGGGATTCTAACCTGATTTAGAGCATACAAAGAGATAAGCTTCTGGTGAAAAGTGGATGGCTCTCTCACATAACAAAGATGAGAGGGGGAGGAAGAAGGACAACAGTGACAGAAGAGGAAGCAGCAACACAAATAGATGGTAAATGTATCGGAAGATAAGGGATAACATATTGTCAGTTGACCATTAGAAACTGCTAAAGAAAGAATTAGAGCAAACGAATTGCTATGTCTATCCGGCAACAGGTGGAGCCCCAATGCTCGACTTGTGTATATCTTACTAGCCACAACTGGAGCAGCAGTTAGTCTGGAAACGGATCTATAAAGGCAGTAGAAGGCTCGATAGAGCATAAAAGTGAAAAATTAGAAAATTATAAGAAAGAAAATAGGACATAAAGAGAGCGCAAAGTTCAAAAGAAGAGAAGGAAAGCAGCAGGAGAATGGGACAAAAAACAGTCTATGTTAGCTTGTAAGGCCCTTTTGAAACAATCTTCAAGGGTTCAAGCCCTTGATCTCCCTCATGCAGACCAATTTGTGCACCACTAAGCCAAAGCCTAAGAAGGGACAATAGGAAAATGGGGTAGGTTGACAGGTTTAAGGGTGAAGGATGTCCCTCTTCCTTTTCTCATTTTTCCATCTTTTATTTTGAAAGTTAATAAGATTGTCACCAAATATTCATTAGAGCTAATGTGGCGTAATAACAAAAGGAAGGGGTGACCAGATATCTCATCAGGAGGTGTAGCGGGAAGGGTCCTGCCTTGAAGCATGGCCCTTTGTGTGACCTAGAACAAATTTCAACATGGCTGAATCCAAATTGCTAATTTTGGATAATTGTTTAAGGAAGTGGAAGAGAGAGCAAATCTATACCCCGATCCATTGTATCTTTGCATGAAACTTTATTTGATTTGTTTAGTGTTAACATTGTGTGTGAGTTCTAATTAACAGTAATAAAATTCATAAAAAAATGTGTCATTGCCTATGCAAGCACTTACAAAAACTAAGCTCACATGGCAGCAACACCAAAAAGTAACAGAGAAAATGCACAAATTTCCTCAAATGGAAGAAGCTACACAAGACTCCTACAAACATAAGCACAATTATCAAGACCGGACTGGACCAGGTAGACCAACTGTTGACCGGTGCCTTGGCCAATCTAGCCTAAAGAAGAAACTGGTTTGGTCTAAAACCAGTCATAACCAAAGTTTGACCATTTTCGCCGGTTGGATAGGCCAGTTTTGACCGGCCAGACCAACTAAACAAAGTTAGGAAACTATTTTTGTCATATATAGAACATTGAGCGATACCCACCCTAGCCAATTCAAACAAAAACTGATTTGGTTGATAACCGGTTAGACATGCTAAACAAAGTTGGGAAAGTTCTTTTATAAAATATTTCAAAATTTTCAACTCGTATATTATTATTCCTAATTTATTTCCCTTTTTTAAAAAAATTAGCTGCAAGCGCTTCAATCAGCTGCCTGACTAGTTTCTTTGTTTTTTGGGAAAGTATATAATGAGACCGTTTACCTTGTACAAAGTGATCACAATTAATCTTGATCATTGGATGTGAAATTAGGTAGCTGCATCTATTTCATTGACCAAGCTCAATGTTCAAAAGAATTTTTTTATCATATTTTAAGAAATCGTGACCTTTTTATTCCAGAGGTAAATGATCTTATTGTATACCATCATTCTTTTTTTTATAACTCGGCAATTGGATAGAGGGCAGCTCTTCTCTGATGGACATTTCTATCTCTTCCTCTCTTGGTGGATCACTTTGCAGAGAGTCTTCATTTTCTTGCATTGTCCAATCCAATGACCACGATCTTGAACTATCTCAACGTTTCTCTCTATAGAGATCTTGAACTATCTCAATGATTCTCTCTATAGAAAGCTCTATTCTCTCTAAAGGAGACCTTAGATCTTATATGTACATGAGGCCGTAGTGAGGAAGCCATATTTCCTATGCGGTGACCTAAATAAGACACACAAAGTCTCCACTTTTTCATCCCATATATGTAAGATTAGAAATCCACATTCATAAAAAACTTCCTACTAATAGTGGTTTTTTAATCCTTGCCTCTCAATTCTTTCCTCTTTAAAACAAGTTCCCAAACCCTATCATAAGCCAAGAAGGAGAAATGAACCCTAATTAGAGTGTAACTCCATTTTTTCAAAGGAAAAAGTTTAATGGTTTGGCACCTGATTTGATTCTAATAACATAGGACATAAGTTTAGCATTTTTTCTAAATTCTCTCTCATAATTGTGAGTGAGTTGGAGGTTTCCTTCTCTTGCCAGGCTAGCAGCTCGTGTTTGAATCTCACACAGGTGTTTGAACATATAATATAAGAAGCTATCTGAAATCTTCGAGAAGATTCTGCCAAGCCTCCAAGCGTAGCCTTTTCACTCCTTTGCCCATAGAATAAAATTTAATGAGTTACCGTCCAGTGTCAAGGGGGCCCAACTTGGGTCATACAACCTTAGGCCTATTCATAAAGCATTTGCGTCTACTTCGGTTGCATCTATGCAGCATAGTTCTCCATATCTTTCAAGGTGAGGACAACTCCAACACCTGAGGGGCCTGAGTTGCCCTAGAGCTACCATCAAAATTGAGTTTGATGGTGACACTATATGGAGGATTCCAAGCACTTGAGTATCGAGTTCTATGCATTTGTTTCCAGACAACAGGAATGCCATTTTATTAAAAGCTCCATAAATGGACACCCCCTAAATTCCTTCCTGTAGTGGCCCATGATGTTGTTATCACTCTAGCGTCATTGACTATCGCAAGGTATCTTGGGTATATTCCCTTAAAAGTGTACCAGTTGCGCTCAACTCATATACTCCATGGTCCATAGGAATTTCAGGATACACATTCTCCACATGATAGCCCAAATTTGGGTATAGGTGGTGGAAATCATTGGTCAAATAATCGCGCTACTGAGGGTGGACCCATGAAAATAATTCCAAATTGTAATGCTTACCTTGCAATAAAGTATAAGATAGGGAACAAATTCAATTGTATCTTGACAGAGAATCCAATAGTTGAGTAGGGGGGTATCTCTGTTTTGTGGATGAGCAATTGTCAATGCTCTATCAAGCACAGCAAGCCATCCACAAGCCTGCACCTTTGGCGGGGTTAGGATTTTCCACACCTTCCTGGCTGTTGCAAGGGTGATCCCTGTTTGGGTGACAGTGTTATAGAATCATTCGACCAAGAAGAGTTCATGACTGCTTGGTTCCCAGATCATTGTGTCAGACCATTCCCACGGGAAGTAAACCTTTTGTAGTACACCCAACAATTCAGTATGCTCTTGTACTTCTTCTCTGAAGATCTTTTTAATGTTATGGCTCTACATGTTCCAACAATTCTATTGAACACTTCAGAGACGAGGCATCCTTTATTTGATCCAACATTCACTAGTGCTTGAGACTGAATCGGCCAAGGTTCGAGCCCCCGGCTACAAATCTATCCAAAATTTTATGTGTGTTCCATTTCTCAATTGGAAGCAACATTCTTTTAGGTAACTTAGTCAATTCCTCTCCAAGCACCCAACATACAAAAACTGTCTGCATTGCTTTTCACGAACCATCCTCATGGTTGGATCAATACTTGTAGAACTCGAATGAACAGTGCAGTAGCAATAAATGCGAGGATATTTACTTCCATAATCTCATTCTTTTTATTTTGCTTCGCAATAACTCGGGATCTAATCCCATAGAGATGATGAATCCTTCTCCATAATTTGTAAATTCAATGGATTAATTGAATCCTGATGATACTGAATTAGATCAATATCATGAATAACAATATCTATCAAATTAATACATCGTCGAGAATTGAATAGTATAATATAGGAAGATCCTTTACCCATACTGAATCCAAAAATGGGATTCCTTGTCCAATCAAGAATTCCATTGAATTTCTCATATTTTTTCCACTTTTTCCTTTCTATAATTCATCTTCCTACTTAAATACAATGGGATAATCGAAAGTATCATCCGATTGTAGAGAACCACTTTGTTTCCACACAAGTGGTAGGTATCTTCAGTGCTTCACCACCACTATTTGCCCAATAGTGCTATGTTTGCCTTTTTCTATTTTCTGAAGCGAGCCCGCCTAGTTCTCTTGGAAGGCATACCATGTCCCTCTTAACCAAGTGAGTCCTCTATTGATCTCTAGAGTCACCCTAAAAAGATCCTTCTGAATTTTCTTGATTTGATTCAAAACTAAGGTGGGCATTTTAAAAAGGAAATGAGTAAAAAGGGAGGTTGGATAAAGTGGCCTGGATGAGAGGGTTATCCTAGCTATCGACTCTTTCATGTCGCCAATATCTTTACAAATCTCTCAATGACCAGGTCCCCTTATTCGCTTTTGGGTTTGCCCTGGTATAATGGCCAACCGAAGTATTTAATTGGCATTTGATCCACCCCACAACCCACTCTTGCAACTAGCTGCTCTACTTTATCAGGGCTGAGATCGATACCTAGGGCTTAAAAAGAAACCCCTAGGGGTTCCATGTATGATTTATTGAGAAGTTTGCTAAGGACAAATATCTATGGATCAACTAAATGCCATCTAGGCATGAACCCCATTATCTCCATTGTTTGGCCCAATACCGTCTAATCCACCCAGCCATAGGTTCTCTCCAAATCAAATTTGCATACAATACCAGGCTTTTTCTCCCTATCTATTAGCTCCTGACTAATCAATGACCACCACGTATATGATACCCTTTTCCAAGCACCTTGTAGATACTATGATGAAGCATTTCTCCCAATCTGGATGCCAAACTTTCACAAGAAAATTGTATGAGCTACTGATAAGGCTTATTGGCAGAAAGTCCTTCAGCTTTTTTCTTTGGAATGAGGGGTTGCATTCATCCCTTCGAGGATGGTACCCCTGCTGCGGAATTCCGAGAATACTTCCCCAAGGTGGTCAAAGACGAGCTCAAAAGAAGGTTTGGGTAAAAGCTATAGGGTAACCATCCAGCCATGGTGCCAGGTCATTGTTTAAGTCAAAAGTAGCCATTTTGATCCCATCAGCATCAAAGGGCATTCCAACCATTGAGCAAAAAAATCAGGGATCATATCAAAATTGATGTTGGCACATCTTGGCTATCCCACTGCCTTAAACAACTTCTTGAAGTAACTGATGGCTGTTCTTTCTATGTTACCCCATTGATATTCCACTTCAACTGTGTTATTGTATTTGCCCTTCATCTAACGTTTCCAATTTCGTGGAAAAGGTCAGAGTTTCGATCTCCCTCTTTAAACAATTTTACCCTCGATCCCTGTTTCGAAAAGATCTGCTCTCAGTGTAAAAGTTCATGAAATTTATGCCAGGCCTCTTCTATCCTGGTGTGTCCTCCATTGAGAGATCACCTGCTTCTTCCATCTGGTCCGGATCCTGAATTTTACACAACAAATTCTGGTTGGTTTCCATATTGCTGAAAGCAGAGTTTGTTCCACTGTTTAAGCTTCTCCTTGAGCAGTAAAAGCTTTTTACAGAGACGAAAACCAACCGATCTGGAGACATAGAAGAAGACACCAACCTGTGATCAGGCTTGGAAGCCCCTTATGTTGGAATGAAGACAACTCAAATTGGAATGGTCTTTGCCCATTGAGGATGGTGTTCATAGCTAAGTGGGTTTGGGTAGTAAGAAAGCATACGAACCAGGAAATTTGGTTCCCAGTTTGGAGAAACCAACAATCAATCTAACATTTGAAAAGGTTGTTCATTGCGATTTGACCAGGTGGAAGTAGCTCCAATAGGGGGATGTCCAGAAGTTGATGGCAAGCGATTTCTAAAAATCTCACCATGCTGGCTAAGATTCTCCCTTTATTTATTTATTTTCCTTTTGAAATCACCACCTAGACACCATGGAAGCTGGCACTGATTTTGTAGGCTGTAAAGCTCCACCCAAAACTCTTCCCTTAAAGCAGGCTGGCTAGGGAAATACACTGTAAGAAAAAGCGACTTGAAGTCATCTGATTTGCATGAGAACTTTACTGAGATAAAGTACAAGCCAATGGTCTCGTCTTGCAGCAGAAAAGTAGGGATAAAAAGATTCCCTGCTCCCTCAACCAGAGGTGCTACCCAGTCTACTGGATTTCTTCCGCAAACACTTCCGAACAGAATAGGGGTTGGTATTTAGCTTTTTTTATTGCCAGAATTGTGGTGTTTTTGAGAAGAAAAGATTGAAGACTGGGAGTTTTTTTTTGGGTTCCCACATTCCCCTAATGTTTCAAGCGAGTATCTTCATCGAGAATCATCAGTGTGATTGTGATCCATGTGGCCCCACCCCTCCTAGACTTGACTTGTAGCTGTATTTTTGTCATAGTTGACACGAGGTTTTTGAGTTCTCATATGCGTCAATTTGTTCTCAGTGCATTTTGTCAGAAAGGTTCAACATAAGCAGCATTCCTTTGCAGACCAGACCCAAGGCTTCAACCATCCTTTCACTTGGTCTCTCAAGTTTTCAATTATTTTTCCTTCCATTGAGCTATCTGAGTATGTGGTCTCATTCTCTGTTAAATTTGCCCACGAACCCCCATTTCTTGTTTCACTTACGGGACAGGGGAGGGAAGCTGTCTCAAGAGATGGATTGAATTGGTTTCACATTGGGGTGGCCATACTCATAGGAGGATAAAGCGGATGAGGAGAGATGTAAGTCGGGGCCGGGGTTTCTAGGTGGCACATTACATGTGAGGCACGACAGTCAGAAGAGGTAGGCGTCCATACTACGTTGGTTTGGAGAGGTAGGTGAGCTGGGTTTTGAAGGTGGCGGATCAGTAGAATTTGTGGGAAGGTTTTAACTGAAACCTGAATCCCAAAAGGATATTGAAGAGAAAGTAGTTTGCATGTGCCATAAGTCCAGGCCCTTTTGGACATTGTGAAAGAATTAGATCTTATGGGGCATATAGGACTCACAGTAGAAGATCCAGAGGGTGAGTTCTCAGAGTTGGTCTTCTTATCATTTGTCTTTTAGCCTCTTGAAGTTTGGTTTATTCTTTATAGGCTTTTGCATTGCAACGTTTTTCCCAGCAAGGCACCTTGATCCGCAGAGAAAGAAAGGAAAGTTTGCTGGTCTTAATTGAGTTGGATTTGGGGCCATGGATTTTGAGGTTTGTATCGGTATGATGGGTGGCGATTCATTTGGTGCAGGGGGGAGCAAGGCAGCAAGGGCAGTTCAGGTGGGCAATATGAAACACTGTATATGGGAAGCAGTGGGGTGGGTGGTAGGGCGGTACAGGCTGTTTAGGATGCATTGATTTGTATGTGATCGAGGGGGGGCCACGCCTTTTGGATTTGATGGGCTATTGGTTGCAGTGGTTGGTAGGTGTGGGCTGTAGAAGAGACAGTTTAGGCAGTGGATAGGGCGAGTTAACTATTTCTAGGTATGATGGGGTTCTAAGGCTCGCTGAGGGCAAGAAAAGGCCTGGTCAATTGTTCTCATTAGACTACGCCTGGTCAATTGTTCTCATTAGACTCATCTCTAGGAGGTTTCCAGCCATAGGATGTACAATCAAAGGTAGGTCTTCTGAAGGCAGAAGTTGGCAGGGAAATCAAGAACTGGAATTTGAAATTTCAAACTGCACCGCAGGGAATGATGGGGGGCAATTGAGGAATTTTTACGGCAATGCAATGTTTGAATTGAATCCACGTGCTAGGCTGAATTGCGTCAAGCTTTGGTCTCCAATGGCAGGGCTCCACATTTTTCTTTCATGCTTGGTTGGATGCCAGGTCAGCCTTCCTTCTCAGCCTTCCTTCCACAGCTCCCACTATTTGGCTGAGCTAGCCATCTCTCTTCCCACTTTCAGCTTCTTGCATGTTTTTTTTTCTTTTCTTACTCGCTTTCTTTCTCTCAACATTGTACGAATCCCCATCATCTTGCTTGATCTCTAGGCTTTGGGTGTTTGTGGAAAAGCTAGTTTGAGGTCGGCGTCGGCTGAGTGTAATTTGTTTGCAGCATTGAAATGACTCAGGTACAGCAGGTGTTGGAAATTGAGGCTTGATGGTTGTTATGGAGGTTTGACTTTCCACCATTGTTCTTGAGATAGCTGCAGTTCTGGTTTTTGGATAGGGTTTCATAGTGGTTCTAGAAATTTTAAGCCAATCTAACAACAAGGAGTGATCTCGTATTCATCATAAGTAGCAAGCATATATGAATAGATCCAGAAACATATGCCAGAGATGAAGCTCCAATCAAGCCGGTGGAATCATCCACAGGCCTCTCCTATCTTTGGGAAGACATCAAAGTTCCTAAAATTTGTAAACTTGCCCCTCTGAACCACTTAATGAATGCCACAACTTTTGTTGCCACTTCCTTTAAAGGTAGAATGAAGATAACACCTGCATCCTCTAGACTTATAAATCATAGGGGCAGGAGGTTTTCCAGGCCTTTGCAGCCCTTGTTTCCATACCCTTGAGATCGTTGCTTTTAGGTTCAAATCTTCCAATATGGACCCCTTTTGAGTAGAGGTAGGTATTCTCGGTGATTTCTAGCATACATAGCTGGTTTGCTATGCTGCTGTCAGGTAACTGGTTAAGGATGGAGATGGTTAATGTTCTGGTATGGCTACCATGAGTTGTAAGGTCATAACATTGTTGTGGTGAAAAGGTGGGTAATTCTCAGAGAGCCATCGCAAATATCCATGTAAAATATCGCTTTGCTACTTAGACAAGGATGTTTTTCGAGTCAGGGATTTATTGTTTCTTTAGCTCCTGCTTGTGAGAAGCTTTCCAGTTATAATACAATCAACTAGAGAATGTATTAGGACTTCTAAGTGAAGGTGGTCATATAACTCTTGGAATTTTTGGTGAATGATGAATGAGCTGTACTTGATGATTACCTAAGTGCACATTTTTGGCTCAATAGATGTTTGAAACATATTCCTGCATGAACACTATGTTTGAAACATATTCCTGCATGAACACTATGCAGTCAAATTTTACAAACCTTTCAAGCCAGCCAGGTAGCTTGTTGAGGCTGGATGCACCCTGGAAGGCATCCAAGAGTGAAAAATTGTGGAGAATAGCAATATGATTATATGGAAGGAAAGAAACAAGAAATCATCGAAAATGAAAGCAAATAATATACAAATCAAATTTTAACAATCATGCCATCTTGAACCAGATGGTCCTATTGTATAAGGGGTTGATGCTAGATATTAACAAGGAATTGGATATTCATAACAGATTCATGTGTGGAGAAAATTTGAAGCAGAATGGAAGGAAACTTGCGATAGCCTGACATGGAATTAATTGAAGCATGCCAGCATAAAGAGGAACAGTTACTAACGGATACAGTTAATACAATGCGCACTGGTAATGACATTCCAGGGTATCCCCTTTTCAGGCCTTTCCCATTTTGAACAGTTAATACAATGCGCACTGGTAATAACATTTCAGGGTGTTCCCTGATTTGTTAGCCATGAAAATATGTCATACCAAAGATCAAGTAACTACAAGTTGCAAAAGACATTCGATTTATATTTCATAGATGACAGAATGCCAAAGAATTCAATGGCGAAGTCTGCAACTCAAGAAGACTAAAATATTTTTGGAAGTCTGTACTAGTCAAACAATTTATCATTACTTATTGTCCTAAAGAACAAGTAAATCCAATCAAAGGCTTGGGATTAAACAAACCAGGAACTGATATTTGTATCCGGTTACAGCCATCAACTATGAGGAGTCATTAACAATGTTAGCTCTTTACTAAATAAATTAAGAATGTACCTCTTTTAGAAAAATAAATAAGGCTGTCATCCCATGCGATCTAAAAGAAAAAAGAAAGTCCTCCCTTACGTGCAGGAGCAGTTAAATTTTACATTCATCAATAATTTCACACATCCTTGAATAAGAAAAATATCTTGTAAAGAGAGAGAGAGAAGAGAGAAAGACAGAGAGAGAGAGAGAGAGGAACTACTGACATGCACAGAAATGTAGAGTACATGAGTGCACGTTTGGTACATGTAAAAATACTTTCGTATTCACATGAAAGACCTCCCCCATGCGATTAGGTGTGAGAGTTCTTTCACAGCAATTATCTGCCAATTGGTGTGAAAAAACTCCAACACCTAATCGCATGGGAGAGTTCTTTCATGTAAAAATATTTTCACAAAAGTATTTTCACGCATCCCAAACGTTCCCTGAGTTCAAAATTTCTTCATAAACACCTAAAACTTACAGAATAGATCTCCAAATGTGCCGGCCAGGTTGACAGTTTCTTCTTCCCAGGTCTAACTGTCTTTACCACACGATCACACCGCACGATAAGATTCTTTCTGAGTAAGATATTAGCAATATCTTCTACTTCTAAATTCTTCTCAGGGCCTAGTATATCCTTGAGCTCTGGATGGTTCTTCAAGAAGGCAAAAAAGTCTCTCCCTCGGAAATACTCAACCCTTGTCTCTCTTAAAACAGCCCATCTTGATTCCAGTTTCTTATGCTCTCTCACCTTTTCCGCAAAGACCTGAAACACATCCTTTACCTTTGCTTGCTTCTGCAACGATGATGTCAAAAACATAGTTAAAACATTTACAAGCTATCACTGATTTATATAGGGTCCTATACACCAACATCTTTCCTTGTGTATTCACTACCATCTTTGCTTATAGAAACATGGATATGTCCTCAAAATTACAGTGGGTCACATCTGTGACCAAGAACATTGCCACAGCATTCAGATCAGAGCAAGAGAAAACCAAATCTCTCCTCCTCTTTTAAGTAGTGACAAGCAAATAGAAGAAAATGAGCAAGGTATTAATATTCAAGTGAAATGGGATAGGAGCAAGCCAGATCTTGTCATGGAAAAGTAAAAGAATGCCTGAATGTAGCAACTCAACGAATAGGAAACACTTTAATGTACGAGAGTTGCATAGGAACACATTAAAGACAACCAAAAAAAGCTATAATGTGCAAGTTGTCAATCACCATTGCCGGTTGTTGTGTTCATGTGTTCAACTTTAGTCAGGCTCGACCTAATAGAAGACCCATATCAAATCCACAAATCCAACAACAAATAGATATTCTCAATGAGTCCTTTCTTTTTCTTTCTTTGCTTTTTCTCCAGGACCTTTTGAGACCCTCAAAATACAACTAAACTCATTCCGGCATAAAATCAATCACTTCCCATTCCCCTACAAACAATTTTCTAAACAAAAAGTAAAATCATGACTAGCAAAAAAACAACTACATGATAAAGAAAGCAAAAAGCATCAAAGTCTCCAAAGGTCTCTTATTCAAAAAACAAAAGAGAAGAAAAGAGGAAAAAGGATTGAATGGTGGTCTTTTCTGGGTTTTCAATTTTTCTTTCCTAAAAGGACCTTCAAGGCCTTCCTATAAGGTTGGCTCATTCTGATCACCCTTAAATTACTTACATTCCCTCTAATTGCAAAAAAATGCAAAGGCACATATTTCAACCCAAATGAACCCAGGAACACATAATTTTCAGAAGGGGAAAGTCAAAATGGTATAAAGCAGACTGGACCAACAGTTGGGCCAGGTTCGATCTGAAACACTCCCAAGGCTCACATGGTTCCCTCATAAAACCAAGAACCATTCGGAACCGGCCAAACACCCAAATTATAACACTGTAGGTCCCAAAGAGATTAATCCTTTGTATATTACATAGCACAACATAAGGGACAAGGATTTCCAAAATAGCAACAATATATGAACCTAACAAAAATCCATGAACCCGAGGGAAGGCTTCCATGGGACCATCCTCCCCATTATTACATCCACTTCCCCCATTCCAAAACGAGCATCTCAAATCACCACTAGGCCATACCCTATGAGTTAACATGTATGACCCTCCTGACAGTAAATGGATATGGACAATAGAACCTCCTCACCTTGCCTAACATTCATTTATTTAACTTTCCATTATATACTTAAAAGCTAAGATGATTGCATCCTTTTTGACCAGGACAAAGCTGAGCCACAAAATTGTACAAAGAAAAGATTCATAACTTACTAACATGGTATCAGAAAGCTTCTTTCTCAACTAATGTCCACGCAACACCCACTAGCTTCCAAAGCAATTACGCTTAATTAATGCCTCAGAAATTGAAATTCAACACAATAAGATGACAAATAAACTAGCAATAAAGGATTTCACTTGTAATATTTGGCCACTTCACAGAAGGAAGCCGTACATACTGTTAAATTAATTGGAGATACACTGATGTATACACGATTTTCTAAATAGGAAATTCAACTCATTTATACCATTGTTTATTTCGTAATATACATTTGCTCGAAAAAACTAGATATATAGAAAATTCTGATATCCCTATAAAAAACATATAACTTGCGCTGCATATATGTGTAAATATCTTATGAACCACAAATATCTTATGAACCACCACATACAAATAGAGAACTATATATTTGATGAGAAAATGGAAAATCAATTCATACAGACAGGGCCTCAGACGAATGAACCAAAGATCTAGGAAGTAAGCTACCCTATCCAACGAGTAACAAAGAGACAAAATTGGTCATATCAACAAATGATCCAGGAATAGCAAAGGACTAACAAAATCCAGTTTAATGTCAAATAAACACCATTCAATAACAGTTAATTTTATTAATTTGGTTTTCTACTATGATCCCCTTGAAAAAAGTTAATTACCCCATGATCCATTCACAACCCAAAAAAAAAACATTCCCCCATAGTCCTAAAACTAGAATACTGTTGGTTTTTCCAAACGCAAAAGAAAACAAGATCACCAATAGTACATAGACATAAAACTAAATAACATAATAAAAAACAGAAAATTAGCAAAAATAGAGATGTATGGCTGTAGAGCAGTTGTTCAAAGCTCTGAAGTCCAAGATTAACCTTTCCTTTCAATTCTCAGCTCACCATACCAAGTAATAGGAATACAGAATACCATTGACAAATGAAACCCAACCAAATCATCACAGATACAAGAAGAAAGCAGACAAGAAACACAAATGCTGCCCCAACTCATGAAAAAAGCCAGCATAAATAACAAAAACTTAAATTTAGAGATAAAAAGAAACGGGAATGTTACCAAAATACTCATGAGATCCACCATTTGATAACTTACCCATACCTTTAAACTTAATTTCAAAATATCTATCAAAACACACGACCATCAAAACAGTTGGAAAAAATGTAAACTGTTAAACCGTTGAAAGTTTAGGTGTATTTCGATAAATTTCCCAGAAAATAATCAGAAAGGCACAGTCAATTCGTCTGATCAAGATAAAAACACAGAACAATATCAATTTAGACAATAAATCGATTCCTATCCACCGAAGAATGGTTAGAAATGAAAAACCCTAGATCAACGAAAACATAACCAAAATGGCAAGGATAAAAGAAAAACAAGAGAAGGAAGAGTTGTAGAGAGAGAAAGAAAGTGTTAGTACCTTAAGGGGGATATCGTTAATGTCTTTGCTGCTCTGAACCGCTCTGCGAACCCTCTTCTTCTCTGCTCCTGTTTTCGTCATCGCTTTTTTTCGCGACGCACTTTGCCGGTCCCGACCGGCCCGTTACGTTGCTTAATAACCTAAATTTTTAGAACCCCTTCTTTTCCAATAACGGCTCTCTCTCTCTCTAAACTCTCTCTGTGTCTCTATCTCTCTCTCTCTAAACTCTCTCTCTATCTCTATCTCTCTCTAAACTCTCTCTCTATCTTTATCTCTCTTTCTAAACTCTCTCTCTATCTCTATGTCTCTGTCTAAACCAATGGTTTAAAAAACGGATCGGTGACCCGGATCGGGTTTCCAAAAAATTGATCCGGATCGGCGAATCGGCGATTCGGATCGAAAATCGGGTGAATCGGTAAGAATAAAGCTTTAAAAAAATTCGAAAAAATTATTAAAATTCATTATAAATATTGTTTTTTAGGAATTCAATAAAAAATTAGGGTACTTCATTAAGAATTTTCATGTTTTTGAATGAATATGCGAATATTGATATGTTCTTTCCCTGCATGAACCGTCATTCAACATTTAATTTACAGTATTTCGTACTCATCCCTACACTGTTGCTGTTGGGACTCGATATGTGAATAATATGGCTGGGATAGGGTGGCCTCAGAATCATCATCTCTCTCATTTTCTCTTTGAATAATATGGATTAAAAAAAATAAATAACAAATTTTCAAAAAAATCGATCATGGATTAAAAAAA